>APFE030954578.1:20311-48965 GCA_000404065.3 Pinus taeda
TGAAGAGCAACAAAAGTGGGTCACAAAGATGTTTGGTTATGACTTTGAAATCATCTACAAAAAAGGGAAGCAAAATGTCGTGGCAGATGCACTCTCAAGAAAGGATGAGGATGTGGAAGCATTGTTGTACGCTATTTCTATTATCCAACCAGATTGGATAAACGAAGCAAGGGAGGAATGGAAGAATGACGAAGAAGTGTGGGCACTTATTTGAAAGTTACAACAAGATTCCAGTACGTATGATACATTTAGCTGGCAAAATGATTCGTATGGTACAAAGATCGCTTATACCTCTGTAAGAATTCCCAGCTAAAACAAAATATTCTTATGGAATTGCACACTTCTCCCTTAGGAGGGCACTCAGGATTTTTAAAAACTTACCATAGGGTTAAGAAAGAATTTTTTTGGGATGGCCTTAAACCAGATATTCAAAAGTTTGTGGCAGAATGTTTGGTTTGCCAACAAAATAAAGTTGAAACAATTAAGACACCAGGTCTATTACAACCTTTATCCATTCCAAGCCAACGTTGGGAGGAGGTTTCAATGGATTTTATCACAGGTTTTCCCAAGTCTGAGGGAAAGAGTGTCATCATGGTGGTAGTTGACAGACTTACCAAGTATGCACACTTTTGTGCATTATCACATCCATTTAAAGCCAGTACAGTTTCTAGTGCATTTATGGAAACAATCAAAAGCTACATGGAAACCCAAAGATTATTGTAAGTGACAGAGATCCCATTTTCACTGGAAATTTTTGGACAGAATTATTTTCTTGTCTTGGTACTCAGTTAGCTCATAGCTCAGCTTATCATCCTCAATCTTATGGGAAAACTAAGATAGTAAACAAATGTTTGGAAGGATATCTTCGTTGCTTTGTATCTGATAAACAGACACAATGGTCAAATGGTTGCCTCTGGCTGAATGGTGGTATAACACTTCCTTCCATACAGCAACAAAAATGACCCCATTTATGGCACTTTATGGGTATGAGCCACCATCCATCACATCATATTTAAGAGAAAATTCTAAGGTTCAAGCAGTGGAACATCACATCGAACATCAACAACAAGTCCTCCAACTCTTAAAGGATAACCTCGTGTTGGCATAGAATAGAATGAAACACTAGGCAGATCAACATCGCAGTGACAGAAGTTTTGTTGTAGGTGATTAGGTATTTCTACGGCTACAACCATATAAGCAAATGTCCCTCAAGCAAGCTAAGAAGGATAATAAATTATCACCAAAGTATTATGGTCCGTACAAGGTGTTGCAAAAGATTGGTACTATGGCATACAAATTGGAGCTTTCTGCAACTTCTCGATTGCACCCAGTTTTCCATGTTTCATGTTTAAAGAAGGTTATAGGCGACAGGCTCCCAGTTCAAACAATATTGCTAGAACTTGACGAGGAAGGAAAAATTATATTGGAACCAGAAGCAATCACAGAAACAAGATCTCGACAGCTACGAAATCGATCAATTTTGGAGTATCTTATCAAGTGGAAGAACTTATCTGTGGAAGATTCCACATAGGAGGATGAGAATTTTATACAGAAGTATCCAGAACTACTCAAGCGTTGAGGAAAACACTTTTTTTGAAGGAGAGGGGCATGTTGGGTCCCTATAATACTAGTGATTACCCCATTGCTATGGTAGTTGTACCCCTTATTAATATTGTTCTGCCCCAATTGCCCCCATATTGTTATTATTGTGCCCCATATAATCCCTCTATTGTTACTTTTCTGGCTTTATATTATTATTGTTAGGTCAGATGGGTTATATTGTGACTCCTTAGACTCCTATATATAGAAAGGAGGTTTTTTCATTTGTATCATCCAATAATTGTTCATTTATGTAATGTAAAGGAGGTTGCCCCCTCGAAGAGGATGAATTCTAAGGCATTGATCTATCTCTTCGATCTTTTCTTGAGCTGGTTTCATAACACATTCACATACAATTAAAAGCATGCTGAGATCTAGACATAGTTGTTCTCATAAAATATACAGATAACCAACATAATAGGGGCATAAGTATCAATAAAAACATAACTACATACACTACATATAATCCATCATAATACTCATATAAATACTAGGAGATATCACTTTTCATTAATGATGCAAAATCCAAACTCGGGATGGGACTTCCAAACTCCACCCGACCATAAAATGCTTGAGCCAAATCTCCCTTCAGCCATTCAACCGTGTGCCATATTCCAAGCATGAATGTGGGATATCATATAACACATCAATCAAATCTCATCCAGGGCTTCCAAAGGCCATCCACATTAACCCATCAAACAATTATTCCACCTCATGGCTTGACATCAAAAAACCATCATCAGATCGGTCTCTTCCCTAGCCTTTTATGGCTCTAGAGTGTTTGTTCCAACCCATCTCCCAAGACTAGTAACTAAACCCACGACTACTACTAGGCTCTAGAGTGTTTGTCTAACTAAGGATTCATGACTAGTAACTCAACCCACAACTGTTGTTTGGCTTCTAGAGCATTTGTCTAACCAAGACTCCTAGGAGTAGGAACTCAACCCACCAAGGGCTTCCAGAGCATTTGTCCAACCAAGGCTTCCAAGACTAGTAACTCAACCCAAGCCATTACAGGGATTTTAGAGCATTTTCCCAACCAAGACTTCCAGGAACTAATAACTCAACCCAAGCTAAGGAAATGTGAGAACCAATCAAAACAAACAAGAAAATAAACCCACAATCTTCATGGATATCTAAGAAATGAGAAGACTAGGAAACCCACTATCAATCTAGGAATTCCTCCATGCCAATGACATTTCATGACCAAGAATCCACATGCATACACCATTCATGCCAAAAATAGAGAAGAAATCATACATACAACTCAACACTTGCAAGAAAAATTGTTGTAGCTGATGATCCCGATGCCCTCTTGAACTTTCTTGCTCTTCATTTTCCTTCTTGCTCCAAGACTTCAAGTATGCCACACCATCCAAGAGTGCTCCAATAAACTCTAAGTATCCAAGAGTATCAGAGAGGGAATAATGAAAAAGCTCCAAAACTGAATTGATCACGTCTTAGCCAAGATCTCTCCAACTGATCCTTAGAAGCCTTATTAAAAAGAGGCATCTTTTTTCTTCATTTTCCATTATTTTCCTTCAATTTCCTCCTCACATGCAACCTGTGACTTTTCACCTTCCTTTTCTCCTAATTTCCATTATTTTCATAAATAAATGTTCCAAATACCATTTTGCCTCTTTAATGCCTTAACCATTGCCTTTTCCAATTTTCTTAGACACAAACAACGAAATGAACACCCACTAGGATGTCTTGCCCACCATTCAACCTGGAATACATTTTCCATCGTCTGTGGTATTTATATATTTTTACATCGAATTTTCACTAGGGCTATTACAGAATCCCCCAGGGGAACACCATCCTTGGTGTTCAGTGACACCTATAACCAATAACACCACTGAAAACAAAACATACTGCCCATGGAGCTTTATAACATAGCTCGTTATAGTATTTACAATGACCATTGTTGAAACATGACAATCATACCATTTACTGGAGCTTTGTAACATATCTCATTACGGTACTTATAATAACCACATAGACACATACACATTTTCTTCAACCAAAAAATAACTATACTATTTATGGAGCTTTATAAATCTAGATCGATACAGTATTTATAATAGTACACACATGTACAAATATGGACATTTTATAAACGAGTAAATAAGAGGATATGATGTTTGCATCTACAAAAGGGGAATCCAGTGGCTCACACCTCCACCCTCAAGTAATACCAGGATTCACCTCATTCCAAGGAATTCCATAATCCACTGCCACAGTTAAACTATATCCAATGTCTAGTGCTATAATCTTGTGCCACTTGTCCTCTCAATGAGCAGTTACCGGCTCATTGTTCCAGGGCACACTCCCAATGCACATCTGATCCATCTAGAAATGCTCATGAAAAAAAATCCATCCCCAGCGTTCCCTTTTCTATTACATATTCCTTCAGGAAATCCAGTCAACCCTTCCATGCCATCACATAGCTTCCAAGTTCCACTAGCACCCCCATTATGCATAGTCCATCCTTGGCAAGGCTTCCTCTCATTGGAAGATACAAAACCCAATGCATATCCCTACCTTAAAACCATCAAACCATTCGTAAGATTCTCATGGAAATCAATGGACACTATTGGGTAGAAGTGTCCCATAATGGTCATGCTCCTTAAGTGCTCTACCAACATATTGTTGCATGTTCCAATTCATTTTGTTGTTGTAAATTCTTGCAGTCAATTTCAATCACCCAAATGTGCATTTCAGGGATTCTTGTACCAAGCACATAGCTTCCATTATATTTAAAATAAATTGAAATAAATTCACATAATATCTCATTGGTGTCTCATGAGTAAAGTATATTTGTAATCATGTTCGCTTCCTATCACAACAAGTCAGACTAGCATATTTGACCAAATCAACATGTATAAAAATATCACATCAGGTTAGCTCAAAACATAGCCATCAAAATCATAAATCACATGTAACCATCATAAACTAGAATCATATTTCACATGTAATAATCATATACCAGAATCATATATCACTCTTAATCATCATAAACCATAATCATAAGCCACATGTATAATAAAGCTGAAATAAAATATCAATACTTATCCTTCACCAATCCTTAATTTTGTCTTTTTTCTTATTTCGTAATCACACTGGCTCAGTTTCCACACTCAACAAACACCCAATGCCTTCTCCTCAACCAGGGGCACATATACATAGTGTGAGTCACACACATACAACCACACATGACATATAACTCTATGCAATACATGCACCTACAACTACCATACAACACAGACACCTACACCTAGTGCATAACAGAATACATCTATACCCGATGTACAACACCACATGATAGATGCACATACATAATGCACATGCATAGTACCACGTGCCCTCAACATAGCATGTATGACATTCATACATTACCACACGTGAACTAGTATGATATTTACAACATGTACATAACACCACCTACACTATGTGTGCACAACATCACATTTACATGGTGCCACCTGCACAACATGTACACAATGTCACATGTACACTACACCACTTGTACAACCTCTACATAATACCACATCTACATAGCACCACAAGCACAACATGTACACAACACCACCTGCAAACAACACCACTTGTACAACATGTACACAAGACCATATGCACATAACACCACTTGTAAAATCATGCACACCACAACATATGTACATAGCAGCACATGTGAAATATGCACGCAACACCACATGTACCTAGCACTACATATGCAACCTGTACATAGAATCATATGTACACAACACTGCATACCTAACACATGCAGAGCACCACATACAAACAACACTGTATATCCATCATGCACAAAGTACAATATGTACACAGCATGGTATATCCAACATGTATATAGAATCATCTATAACTGACACTGAATATGAAACATTCATACACCACTATATGCACTAACGACCTGTACATAAAATTGGATAAACAAGATGTACGCACACCACCTATGCACAGTACTACATGCGCATAATCATCCCAAATAAAAAATGTAAAACATGAAAAATAGTAATAGTTCACATCTGAAAGCACATTGTCTCCACCAAGGAACCTTCCTTCTAGTGCCTTATCCATGCTTATCCTAGCATGTCGCAGACCACCCTACTTTCATTTCACTGATGTATCCTTCCACATTACCTCTCATATGATAATAATAATATAGTCACATAATATCAACTCATAATCACATGATACTAACCTCATAGATGTATCAGGCTACTCTTCCCACTTCATTCCTCATGAACCAGGAATATCTTCATGCCATTCACTTGATAAGAAATCATTCCTCCACACGAATGCTCCCTAACAACCCCGTGAGAGAGTGACATAGATACATACATACATACATATATAATCATTAGCATAAAATAATCATTATCCTTTCAGACAACTGCATACATATGCACATACATGTATACTTATAATCATCAACATAATCATGATCATAACATAATTACCATATATCAAGGTCAAGTTTAAGATAAATTCCTTTATTTATGCACAACATGCATGAAATTGAGAACAATGGTTCCCAACATAGCAAGGTATTTGACACCTCAGATCCATTTCCTTTACCTTCTCTAGTAACCTTCCTCATGTCTATGTTGTCATCGTCCATTTATGATAATGGAACCAACCAGTGAAACTGACTGTCATAGTCTTACCTTCCATTGTGCTTATTCGTGCACAAAGATTCATATGCATCTTATATTATCTCTTGGGTAGCAGATAGCTCTCCCATGAGCACCATTAAATTTCCTCTTTCCCAACCAATTCCCAAGACTCAAAACATAAAAGCGAACCAAAGAAACCAATAAGAAGAAAACCATGGTGTTATAGATCCATTCGGGCACATCACTCCCATCATTGAGATCAATACTATTAATGCTCATTAAACCCTAATTTAGTTGCTACATGCCCTAGACAAGTGAACAGTTTGAATTCCTCCTTCCCTTAGAGTTTTTTGGCCTGAATCCCTCCAAAAATGCCTCCTAAAGGGACATGGCTAAGTGCACTTCAGTGTAGGTAGGCCCGTGGGTGAGATTGAGCAAAATTCACATGGGGTTCTGGGAATATTCTTATCTTCTAGAGCCATCTAGAATATTCCCATACTTATCATCTCCTATGAGCTCGAAAATGGATGATGAATGATTTAAATAACCTCCTATCCTCTCATCCCTTCCTCCACAGAAACTAACTCTAAGTTTGGAAGGCCATTCAATACCCTCATTTATGACCAAACCACCATCATTTGCCTATAAATTGAGGACTCATCTAAGTGACCAAGGGCTGGACTTTGATAATTTGTAAGGAGATAATATTGGTGTGAGGTTTGAGATTTTAAACAAGTATTTTTATGCTGACAAGGTGTTGTGCTTTTGATGTGATGTTGATTAGAATCCAAGCTGGAAGAGTGACAATGGATCGGACTTCATGGTTGTAATTTTTCATTCTACTTAATAAAGTTGTTTACACCTTTTCCCATATTCTTGTCTCTATGTGTGATGATTATATGTGTAATTACTTTTGATTCTATTTTCTTATAGTAGATAGATTTCTTACTTTGATTGGTTTTTGTCCTTTGTTTATGATTGCAGGTACTTGTCGAGCGAGTTATGTTCGAGAAGGAGCGATGGGAGCCAAACAAAGGAGACAAAGGGAAAGTGAAAGATAACATTTAGGTACCTTGTATTATTTATCTTCTATAGAAAAAGGTTAAGCACTTTAAATCTATTGTTCTAGACGTAGCTACCCATATAGGGAAATTGTTTTTATCGGTAGATGCAAAATTCCCCATAAAAAATTGGCGATTCCAATTGGGAACGATCATAATTCTAGGTAGTTTACCTTCATCCTAGTACAACCTACTAGACATTACTTGCTTCCCTTTATCTTGTTTCAACCTTTTAGAAGCATTTTTTGGCAAAAATTGTGTTTTCATGCCCTTGGGATGGCCTCTCTGGCACCAGCGCAGGTCTGGTCAAGAGACAGAGCGCTCCAAAGCACCCCTGGCTTGCGGATAGTGCTCTAAAGCACATTGTCTCCCATTTGAGGTTGCATTGATCCTCCTTAGGTTAAAGAAACCCTCCTTTGACTTGATTTTTTCCAAATTTCTTTCTGTTTTTGCTTGTTGAATGATTAATGATGTTTGTCTCTTTAAAATCAATTTATGTTTCATCTCCCAACCCTACTTTAGCCTTGATTGCTTAGTTTTTCTTAAATGATTTCTTTATCACTATCAAGTCATTGTCAAAGTTAGTTTATAGTCGATTAATCTTTGTTCAAAAGAAAGTATCATAAAAGTCTTCATTTCTTTTGAAATGGAACTGTCGTAAAGTCTCCATTCCTGCAAAAAGATTGATTAGTTGTATGTGCATTAGTTTCCTTTTGTTCATCACAACACTAAGGGAATTGAAAATAAAAACTTGCATTGTCCATTAAAAGAGTTTGTGTGGCTCATAGGAATAGTTTAGGGAAATTGCATTAGATGTGTTGTTTGTTAATTGATTACAAGAATCTGATTGCTCTGTCCCTACTAGCTAAGGTTTTCATTGTCAAAATTGAATGAAAAGGAGGCTTATCATATTAGTTTCATTCTAGGAATGAAAAATAAATCACGTGGTGAACCTTGAAAGGAAAACTCTTAATCAAGATCAACTTAAAATTAACATCCATTAACCTAATGGAGCATTGTCACCTAACGCAAAACATTTAGAGGTTCTAGGCTAGAGACGTGTTCCACCATCATAAAGCATAGTAGTTGTCACTAACTTACATATGATACATTCTGAGTGTGATACCTCATTCCACGTATGTGAGTATATCATAACTCATCCACTTACCTTTGGGTATATAGGGCAGGGTTACAGTACGTAAAGTATATGGGAATGCTCTCACTATGTAGTTTCACACTAGACATCACTAATATGGATTGGGCCTCCACGTACTTTCGGGTATATATGGTAGGACAACACTGGGTTTCAATTCATCCTTAGGTAACCGAGTCAACAACCTTGTTCACTGTGATTCATCGAACACAACATTTGGGGAGACTACCTGCCCATACTTCTCGGTTCGCTCGGAGGTATTATGAAATTCACAGTTTCTTGGTAAACCATTTTGCCTAGCTTACCCCCTTTTGTTGATTTCTTTTTTTTAATAAAATCAATTAGCAATTGTGGAGGAAAATCAACCCTTACTCCGTCATTCGTGGAGAGCAGCGAGTAAACCTCCTTTACCACCCAAAGCTACACCCATATGGCCGAAGAGGTCTTATTTGAATTGATCTAATGCTCACAAACATCTAATACTTCACAAACAATGCCCGTTCAACCTAGGCTTGTGTATCCATCACAACCTATGCAATCTGTCTCATCCATACCTACAACACCTGTTGTTACAACTTTATCACAGTCACAATCTTAGATTGTTATATCTCAACATGTGCAAGTTTGTCCTTCAACCTCAGACCCCCAAGTTTTAGGTATACAGATTCATCCTTCTCAGGAAGTTTTACAACAACCATTTACGTTTGGAGTCCAACAAATTTAGGCTAGTTTACCTTTTACTGGAATGACTCAGACTTACACTAGTTTAGTGTATTCATAACCTGGTCAAGCTTACATTGGCAACAACCGTTAAATCAAAAACTGTCGTGTCAACAAAAACAACAATTGCTTCAATAGCCTTGGCAACCACAATATCAATAGCAATAATTCGAGAAATACCGACCTCAACCTAGACTTGGTCAAGCCTGGGTTTGGTCAGCAACAAGTTTATGCAAGTCCTGGTTAGGAAGCCTATGTTGGGTTTGGACAACAACAAATGTATCCCGATGCTCAACAACAACCTTATGCCATATTTGCTCAACAAACTTTCCCTTATCAAGGTTACCAACAACAGATGCTTGATGTTGGTATGTAAAGGAATATTACCCAGACAATCCCATCTCACCCTGGATATGCTCAACCTAACCTTAATAGACAGTTGCCTTTTGTTACGACACTTGAATTACCAGATCTAAATTGGCTCACCAATGACCTAATTCATTATGCACCTTGGTGGCTGGTGATTCCTTGTAAATTACCTTTTGATATTTTGAAATTCAATGGAAACCCTGGAGAAGACCCGTCCAACCATTTCATGACTTTTCATTTATGGTGTTCATCAAACTCCTTGAATGATGATTCAGTTAGACTATGTCTTCCAGAGAATTCTTACTGGTTCGGCTGTGAAGTGGTACATTGAGTTACCAAGAGCTTCTTTTGATAACTTCACTACCTTAGCTACCACATTTTTAACCCACTTCCAGTTATCCATATGATACGAGTCTGGAACAGAACTATCAATCAATTTTAAACAAACTATTGCTACTCATATCTATGATCATATTCATGAGTGGCGTCGGCGTTGTTAAATGGTTAAAGCTTATGTTGTTGATAAGATTTTAGCTGAGTGGTTTATAAAATCCTTGCGACCATCTATCACTGACGATGTGGAGAAAGGTGGAGTTTTCACTGAAGAGCAAGTAATTTCTCATCCCTAATATTTGGACATGATTTATACATAGTCTCACATGCTCTATGACAATATCCTGAATGCACCCTAACCATGTTTCACTGCTCCTCCTCGACCATCGAGTAAGGACTCTCATGCCAGTGATGATGTGATTGGTTCTTCGAGCACACAAACGGTAGGTAGACCATTTGGTCAAACACTTTCCATTTCTGATCAAACTACAAATGAACCTGATAACATTCTTTCTTCCAAAATCAATTCCATGTCATCTGACAAAGGAAAGAATGAAAAGCAACTAGGAAGGAAGAAGAAGGGGAAGAATAAGAAGAAACAAAATAATTCCCCTCAAGAGAAATTATCTGATTCATCTCCTTTGGCTAGGAAACCTCATTACCCATGTTTGATCTTAGTAATGAGCATTTTACATGAGATTTTCGTCACTTCTCTAAAGTCTCAAAGATTCTGAAGACTTCTAATACATCCGTCGTATTGATTGATCCTTTTCCAAAACTGGAGACAAATATGGTTGCTACATACAATGCTTCCACTTCCCAAGTGTTTATGTTATCCGCCTCTCAGCCTAAAATTGAAGTTTTGGTGTCAACACAAAGTAAAGATTATGTAAATCAACCATTGTCGTCAAATAACCAGGATGATCGACCTAACTCTTTTATTTTGACTTCGACTGGTCCTATTCCACCACCTATTTCACCATAGTTAACAATAAAACCACCTAATGGAGTTGTACATAAATTGACATTTAACCCTCGAGCTCTAGCTACACAGAATTATAACATAGTAGAATATTTGGCTCAGTCACCTTCTGCTATGTTGACACTCGAGGTGCTTTAAAATTTTCCCTCCCAAAAGCAGGCTTTGTTGTCAACAATTGGTGGAATCGATCCAACTGAATCCAATCTTGTGGTTTTCAACCATGTGGGTTATACGCCATAGTTAATAGCGCAATTAGCATTCCTGATTCAAGTAAATGCCTTGAATAAACTTTTTCATCGAACCATTATTAATGACGGGGCATCTACTTGTATTATATCTATGAATTGCTGGAAAACACTTCGCTCACCGCCTTTTTCACATTCACTAGCAACGTTAAAAGCTTTTGACGGTCGCACATATATGCCTTATGAAATATTGAGTAATCTATAAACCGAACTAGGAGGCAAAACAATAACTGATGAAGTTGAGATTGTTGAGGGACCCCTTGACTACAACATTTTGATAGGAAGACCGTGGGTTTATGCTATGGCTGTTGTGGTTTCAACGTACTTTCATACGATTGCATTCCTTCATAAAGGTGGAATCAAAGTTATTGACCAACTCAGCTACTGCATCTCTAGTTCACAGGTTACTAGAAGAATTTTGTTGGTGCATGGACCCTCACTATCACTTCAAAATATTCGTGTAGGTCTCTTCAAGGATCCTTCCCTAATGGGTTCTTTTTCACCACCATCACCATCAAACTTGTCGGAAGTGGTAAAAGTTGAGACTTTAACCATAATATCTTCCACTTCATCTAACATAAGGAATATTACCAATATTTCTGAAGTTGATAGTAATAATGAAATCATGCCACTAAGCCCTATTGAGCTTGCATAGGAATCAATCTTTCTGGCTTGTGTGGTGAACCCAAATTCATCTCCACCAATTGTACGGGTAGATCGTTCATTAGAATATGGTACTTCCTCCAATTCTTTTCACGTATATTTTCTACTGATGAAGGAATCGTCCAATCAATGATGATGGAAGAACAACCATGGGAAGATTATCATCATCGCTCCCATCTTCCAGATCACATAGAATATTATTCAAATGAACTTAATCACCCTTCAGTTGTTGATTTCCTTTCAAATTCTATTTTCATAGATACAGTAGATTTTGAGTGAAACCTGTCAAATATCAAAGAAACTATTTCTATCAATATTTCAACCAAACCTAACATTGTAGAAAACATTCATGTTGGCAAATCTTGTTCTCCATTAGAACTTGATATTTACTGTATTCTCTTTCATGAATTTTGAGATATATTTTCATGGTCATACGAGGAGATGCTAGGAATTGACTCCAGTATAGTTGAACATGAAATAAAAATGTATATGGTTCATCCAAAGAAGGCTACTGCTATTAAAATAGATGTTGAAAAACTTTTGCATGTTGGCTTCATTTTCCTTGTTCCTCTTACTAATTGGATTTCCAATATTGTTCCTGTCTTGAAGAAACAAGGGACAATATAAGTGTGTGTCGATTATAGGGATGCTAATCAGGCTTGTCTAGAAGATAATTACCCTACTCCCTTTATCTACCAGATTATTGATAAGTGTGTCGGATGTGAAATATTCTCATTCATGGATGGTTTTTCTGGTTATAATGAGATCAATATCCACCTAGAGGACCAATCTAAAAGTACTTTTATTTGTCCATGGAGCACATTTTCTTACAGGAAACTCCCTTTTGTTTCGAAGAATATAGGGGCAAATTTCAGAGGGAAATGAATTATGCCTTCCATGACATCAAACATATTGCTCAACCATACCTTGATGATTTACCTGTTGATTCACGAAAGCAAATTGATCACCTGCAACACTTGAGAGATATATTTTTACAGTGCCAACACTACAAAATATGACTCAATCCACACAAATGTGTCTCCTTTGTTGGTTCTGGTCATTTGCTTGGATTCGTAGTGTCTAAGGATGGAATTCAACTCAACCCACTTAAGGTTCAGGAAATTCTTGACTTGCCTCCACCTTCAAACCTACTTCAGTTACAAGGACTCGAAGGGAAGGTTAACTTTCTAATGAGGTTCATTCCCAATTATGTTAAAATGGCTAAAGGATTTACTCGTTTATTAAAAAATGGGATACCCTTCCATTGGGATCATGTTGCACAAGGTTCCATTGATTCTCTTAAGGATATCTTGATTAGATCCTCATCAATTAATTCCCTAAATTATCAAAACAACTACTTCTTGTATCTCGCCACTATAGATACAACAATTGGAATGGATTTAGTCCAAGAAGAAGATGGGATTGAACATCCAATATATTATTTGAGCCACAATCTCAATGATACAAAAGTAAAGTACTCCTACATCGAAAAGTTAGCTCTAGCTGCTATTCAAGTTGTACAAAGATTTCGCCACTACATCCTACTCCGAAAGACCATTATCATTTCAGATTGCAACCCTATGAAATATACTTTGTCACATCAATTGACGGGGTTCAAATACTCAAAATGGATCGTCATTTTGGAGGAGTTTGATTTGGAATTCATCAAATCCAAACCAAAGAATTCTCTAGTCTTTGCTAAGCTTCTTTGCGACCTTCCCTCAAATACCATTGATTTAACTTTAGAACCATCAATTCTGGATGAGTCTTTGTTCCTAATTTTGTTCATCTTACGTGTGGTATGGAGATATAATAATTTATCTCTAGACCTAAACTTTCTAGCCTAATCCCTCTTGCTCGCAACAGTGGCATATTCGATACCAAGCCAAAGGTTATCTGATTGTTGGCAACACTCTTTCTCATCGTGGTATCAATAAAATTTTACGAAGGTGCCTCACTCATGAGGAAGCCGATAAAATTTTGAATGATTTCCATTTGGGTGCTTGTGGTGGACACTTATCTGGTTATGCTACCACGTAGAGAATTCTCCATGTTGGTTATTTCTGGCCTTCCATATTCAAATATTGCATTATTATCGTCAGAAGTTGTCATGCATTTCAGATATATGACCGTAAATATAGATTACCATCTACACCATTGCATCATGTCATCATTTTTGTACCATTTTCCAAATGGGACATTGACTTCATGACATGTAACCCCACCTCGGCCAAGGGGCATGGGTATATTATAATCGTCATTGAATATTTCACGAAATGGGTCAAGGTGATGTCGACATTAAAGAATAGTGGCGAGATGGCTGCACTTTTCTTTTTCAACCAAGTGGTTGCCCAGTTTGGTGTACCACAGGCTATAGTTATGGATCATGGGTTGCATTTTCAGAATCACATGATGAGTGAGTTAACTACTAAGTTCGAACTTTCGCATGATAGTTGTACTCCTTATTATCCACAAGAAAATAGACAAGTTGAGGCCATCAAGAAAGTCCTTAAGTGCATGATTCAAAGAATAATAGGGGTTCATAAATGAAATTGGAATTTAATCATGTACTCTGCCTTGTGGGCATATCGAACCTCGGTTAGGAATGCAACTAGATTCACACCCTTTCAATTGGTGTATGGTCTGGAGGAAATCTTGCCGATACAATGTAAAATTTCATATCTCAAACTCACAATTGACCTCTTACTTGACACTTCTTATGAAGAATCATGTTTCTTAGAACTCATCCATGTGGATGAAACCTATCGTGAAGCTGCATTAGCTAACGAAGTGCATAAGGAATGAATTAAGGCGCAATATGTTAGAAATGTCAATCCTACCATTTCCTCAGAAGGAGACCTAGTATTTATTTATGATCAAGAAGCTGATAAACTTGGAGCAGGAAAATTTGAACCACTATGGATGGGTCCTTACATTGTCAAGAAAAAGGTGCCTACGAGTTGGTGGATTATGATGGAATTCCATTGTCGTAGCCCTGAAATGGGTTGTACCTCAAACATTACTATGCTTAATTAAGTGTATTAAAATCATTGTATATATGATTTAATTGCATGAGTATGTGTCATTGTGTCTTTTAGAGTTTTTATGTGGTTAAGTAATCCGATTTGCATTTATTGTAGATGTCGTAATCTTCAGAACCATTTGTTGGTTACGCCAATGGTTCTAGTTGCAATACTCATAACCAATATTCTGTAGCATGGGCCATATTCACTCCAAGTGGCGAGTTAGTGAGTTTTGAAGGGATTTGTATCAGTCGATCGACGAACAATATCACTGAGTATAGCGTGTTGATCAAAATTCTCTTTGATGCCATTTCACTTGGCATTCAACGAATCATCGTTAGGCTAGACTCACAACTCGTCGTACTACAACTAACAAATGTTTATACCATCTGAAACCCAACAATTCATCGTATGTTTCTTAGAGTTCGTATTCTGGAAAGGAATTTTGAATAAATTCAACATCAACATATTTCTAGAAACTTTAACACATTAACTGATTCATTAGCAAACTATGTGATATTTCTAGAAACTTTAACACATTAAATGATTCATTAGCGAACTATGTGTTAAACAAAAATTTGTGACACATGTAAAAGTAAATTTTCAATTCACATCATCAGTTGAATAGGATTGTACATAACGATATATATATATAAACTCTGAAAGTAAAATAGATAGATGTTTTAAAAGTTTTTACAAAATTTGTGTCCAAGATACCTTTTGTCATCTAACTTAAAAACTCAAAAAGCATGCAAAAAGCATCGTAAGTAGACCTAGTGATGCTCATGATAATAGGTCACAGCCTGAGCTATCATGTGCAAGAGCCGCATCCAACATCTAGGAACGACAATAGTATGGCACCGCAGCCTCATATGTAAGTCCTTGATCCTGAAATTTGGAACACCAAGGGTTAATCCCTCTACATGATCTTGCAACTCTCCGAGTGTCTTGACCAAATACAAATCCTGGAGAACTGCTTTCCCAACATTTCTTCGTGCTCATCTACCTACCTCCTGTTGATGTCTCACAGGTCAAACAGTACCCACATCTGCATGGATGAGAATGATTTTAGTTTAGTTTTGGAACATAAAAACACAAAAGCATGTAGAAACTTAAAAATCAAAAAAACATTTTGGTCAAAAACAATTTACCTGTAGCACCCTGTTGAGCGTCTACTAGTAAACTCAACTCTGGATCTCCATGAAAATCCATCCTTGCATATGGATGCTCCTCGATGACAATGTGCTGTCAATCGAGCCAACTAAAAAATGTAGTAGAAAATGTAATCGACGACTAACTAGCATGTCTAGCCATCAATTCAATCCACCTCTGCATCCATGGATCTCTAGGACTAGTGACACCCAGTGTCACATGCTGGGGTTGCATCAATGGAATTCTCTCTAAGGTAAAAGTGATTAAGAGTGATCCATAGCTAAAATTCTTGGTCTTACTAATCTCTACCTTTGTCAGCTATTCTTTCAGTGAAGAAAGTACTTCCTCATACCAGTTGAATAAAGTTGGCTCAAGACACTCAAGTGCATATTGCATATATGATCTATTTGCCAGATGAAGTGTCACACTGCCTGCCAACTTTGTGATGGTGAAAAGGATTGTTCTAAATCATGAATATCCTTGATGATTATCTTTTGTCCTTGCTAGGCTGTGTAGCTGGCCGACAGAATTGTTGAACATAGTCTCTCATTGATTCCCCTCCATGGGAGGAACCTGAAAGAGATATGGGGGCACCACGTCTTAACAACACTGTAATAAAGTAAACAACATCGATGGTAATAGGGACTACTTTGTCCCTTATGTGAAAAGCCTGATCTATTGGATCCCATGCATGAACTAGGAACTACAATAGTTCTAATTGTTGCC
This sequence comes from Pinus taeda, assembly GCA_000404065.3. Taxonomy (NCBI): domain Eukaryota; kingdom Viridiplantae; phylum Streptophyta; class Pinopsida; order Pinales; family Pinaceae; genus Pinus; species Pinus taeda. Next base: position 36,978 of record APFE030954578.1, read on the forward strand.
TCATTCCAGATAACCTGAAGTATTTGAGCAACCCACAAATTTTGAGGGCCTCAACTATACCCAGATTATTTAGGGAAACCATGTCTTGTTCTTCATGATCTCTTTCTCACCAATTAATAGAAATTTTGATCTAATGAAAGCCTAAAATCAAACCATAACATTAGTTAGGATATTTTTCATGCAAAAAACTAAAGAAATTTGGGGCCAAATTGGTGAAACAGGTTTGTGAAACTCATCCAGTGCAGCCCAGGCAAGGAGACAGTGTGCTGTAGCACAAAAAACCTTCTATCAGGGTGATGTTGGTGCAGTTTTTGGCATGGAAGTCTGTGTTAATCCCAGGGCAAAATACTCAAACCCCAGGAGTCCTAGAAACGCTAAAAACTTGCATGAAATAGTAAAAGAATGACATGAAAAGAAAGAGGAGGGGTAGATCTCCTACCTCGTCTGGAAGGCACAAGAAATGATCCATATAATCTCTCGCAATCAGCTGCTGAAGATCAAGGTAAAAACAGGGTCAGAGCACAAACTAAATGGTTAATATCAAATGGTGAAAATAACATGGTAAATTCTTGTTTTTATGTTTATTTCATGAGCATTAAATGAGTAAACTTTAGTTTTTACCTATTTTTACTGGTGAAACAGGTATGTTTAATCCATTTGGTGTTGCTTTGAATAGATTTACAACTAATGTACATAATTTGACGTGCATGATCATGAATTGTACTTTGACCACAAAACATACTTTATCTCTTTTTCGATCTTTGTTAAACATCGAAAAAGGAACCCCCTTGGAGTTCTCTTTAAGCTCTTTTCAGACTCTCTAAATATGAAAAGATTTCCTATTGCTTGTCCTTTTTATCTCATTAATGGGTTGGAAACGACATCTACTGAGTACAAGTTTAACCCTTTTCCGAACTGAGATAAACTATTACGAAAAAGGAACACGTTGATCGAACATGGTCAATAGGTTCTCTCTTGTATTGTTTTATGCTTTTTTAGACTTGAGAGACAAATATACGAAAAAGAACTTGTGGAGTTTTCTTTTTGTCTCTTTTCAAACTCTATAAGCATGAAAAGGGCCAAGTTATCATTATCGTTAGACTCGTTAAAACAACAGATAACGACAAACTTGTCCGTCATGACAAGACCGAGTTTCACCTTCGCTAGGCTCGATAAAGCATCACATAGCGATGGATTCACCTAAAGGGTGGAATTATACAAGAAGCGTATGTTATCCTCCTTAAGCTTGATAAAAATAAAGAGGTACTGGTCAGCAATGACTGGGGAAAATGGGAAAATGGGTAAACCACTTTATGGCAGTAGGTCGCTCTTGAACATGACACTTTCACTTCATCATTGTGACTATTTTGTTTGAATAATCTACTTGATGGTCATCATACCTTGGTCTGTCATACAATCCATTACCCTTTTTTTGGGTTAATGTTGCCAATCCATTCAATGTCACCGATATGTTCAAGAGAAGTCACTCAGTTTGAAATTCATCCTTTACAATACTCATAAGCCTTCATTTTCATGATCTTCATTCGTAAACCTTGTGTCGTCAGTCACATTCCGTCTCTAAAAAATCATTACACTTGTTTCATGTTGTTGATGTGTGATACATCAAGGCCCTTATGCGAGGAGTTTCTTCCTTTTGACATCAGCACATTATTCAAGAAGTTGACTTCGAAACGCCCCTTCAGTACCTTGAGACTTGCATACATCAATGGCAAGTTTCTCGCTTCTGGCGATAGGTTGACATCATTGGCCTTCGACCAAAAGACTTTGTATGGTGTTTCACATCAAAACATCCATTCACACCATGCATAATGTATTGTAGTACCTTGAGGATCATTATCATTATCGGTGATTCTCTCGCGTCTATTAATGACTTACATCATTGTCCAGTAATCAGGCGATGTTTTCCCATGTTTGACTTTGGATCACATATTCGCATGGTTCTAGATTCGTCCATTTGGGCTATGATTTCACGAAATGTACCAAATCATCTGTACAATGGCTTTACATTGATGGTCACCCTATCATGGGTCCATATCTGTAGACGACTGTCTATGTGTTTGTAATGAAAGTTTATATGTTGAGCATGGGTATGCCTTCCCTCAAGAATTCATGAGAAGAAATGAAAATATCATGATATTATGTATTTTAGTCGATGTAGGTCACCATCCACTACGGAACCTCCTCATCACATCGTAAAGCATATCACTCAACATTAATATTATTGACTTCATGATTTAGGGGGTAGCTACTACAGATCCATTTGGGCACATCACTCCCATCATTCAGATCAGTACTATTGGGCCTCAGCAAATCCTAATTCAGTTGCTACATGCCCTAGACAAGTCGACACTTTGAATGTCTCCTTTCCTGAGAGTTTTTTGGCCTGAATCCCTCAAGAAATGCCTCCTTGAGGGATTGTTATGGTAAAACACAACCCCCTCCCCATTTTTGACTTGTTCACTTCAAATAATGGGGACCCTTTCTGTAAAAATTTTTGGCTAAGCACCTTTTTAGGATTTTTAATTAATCGGTCATCCTACGCTTTTGTTAATTTTTCATTTTCCTTGGATTCTTGTTTTGATTGCTTTGTTAGAATCAATTTTTTATAAGCTTCCCATTGATGCTTGTTTCGCCTTATTTGGTTAACTGGTTTGAAAATGGTACTCCTTTGAAGTCCCATCTTTTATTTAATCTGGATTAAAAATATTATTTGTATTCTTTTTATTTATTTTCGGAGTGGCTGTAGTTTAGAAAACTTCATAACTAAATTAAACATCATTAAAATAAAACCAAAATAGAAAACTGATATTCAACATTAAATTTTAAGATTTATTAAATTAATTATTATATTAAAATATAATTAATTTAATTAAAATTAAAACTTAATAATATATATATATATTATATAAAAATAAAATTTACATCGCAATATCGGATACATCACAATTTGTATAACATGCATATCTAAGAAACTCGACCCAACGTTCTTTGCGATATGCAATGGCTGAAAGGCTTAAGGCATTAACCAAGTAGGTTTTATAAGCTTTGATTTTTGTTTTGAGTTTCAAGACACCACTATTACGTATGATGAAGGTAGGAAGGTAGGTAGTTTTTTTTTTTATTAGTTTTAATATTATTAAGTTAAATAATTAATTTTATATTAATTAATTTAAATATAAACTTTAATTAATCAAATTAAATTAAAACTTAAATATTATTTAGTTAATATTAAATAATTTGTAAATAGTTAATTATGTAATTTGTTAGATTAACATTAATTAATAATAGTTATTAAGTAATTAATTTAGTTTAACAATTAAATTGGGATTAATTATTAGTTAATTAGAATTATAATTTAGAATTAGATTTTTAATAAAAAAATTATGATTTTGTAGTCCCCGAAATCCAGAACACGAAAACACTTATTAGAAGAGACATTTGTCGCAAATTTCCTTCTCGCAAAGTCTTATTGCAAATTCTTAAAAGCCTTAACATTTGACAACCCAAAATGCGATATGCTATAAGGGAAAATGCGATGCGTTAAAATATTTTAATACAAATTTTTCACCTCTTATGTCGCCCGCACCTCCACCTCACTCGCCCTCACGTCACCCTCACCTCACACTCCACTCACCATATCCCTCCATAATCTCACGTGGATGAATTAATGGGTTTGGATTGATTCCAATGGTTTGTTTTGTTGGTTGTAGGTTAGGATTGATTCCAATGGTTTGTAAAGAACTAATTTTTATATTTTTTATATATAATAATTATATTATAATTATATATTTATTATAATTTTAATATAATTTGAATTTAATTATTATTATATTTGAATTAAAATTTCAATCATTGTATTTAACTATTTTGTAGCTTATTTATTTTTTATTAGTGATATTAATAGAATTAATTGTATTATTAGTTAGTTAATAATTAAATTAGAATTAATTATTAAATAATTAGAATTCTAATTTAGGATTAGATTTTCAATTAAAATTCTCATTTTTAGCCCAGCAACAGAATTTCCAGATTTTTGTCATATTTGACTCATCAACTTTGGAAGCTCATAGAATGAGTTTTACTTGGCCACATAAGGCCTAGGATGGCTCATTGGAAAGATAAACTCAAGGAGAACATTTCTGAGGAGGTTTCAGTAATAGATTTGGACATTAATTGGGTCAAAAATCATGCAGAAGATCAAGCTCCGAATTTCTAAAACAAAATCAATTCTCTGAGTTATTTTCTGCATTTTCATTTGTCCTAAGCCTCTTCTAATTGCAGATTCGCTCATCAATATATCCTTGGCCAATTAAACCATCACATGCATCAATAGGGAGTTTATATTTTATTTTCATTTATTTATTTAAATAAAATTTGATTGGATTTGTTTTAATGCTAGAAATGGTGTTTTGATTTTATTGTTGCATCTGAACTTATTTTGATTTCTTTTTGCAGGAAAACAGTAGAAGAAATATGAAGAAAAGATCTTAATCAATGAGAATGCTCTAGCAACTAAAAGATTGGAATTTTTGAGCAAATAAAATGGTATTGGACATATTTCTCTTCAACAAACTTTCCTCTCAAGAATTCTTGTGCAAATATTATAAATAATAGATTGCAGAATGTAATATGGGCTCCTCTCCTCTGCAATTTTGGAATTCTAAAAGCACTTTTGTAATAGGGATTTAGACTTGTAGGTGGGAGGAGTGGAATCTAAAATCTGGAGATTATTGAGGTTTTTCTTTTACATCCTGAGTTGTGTATAATGAACAAAGTTTACACTATTGTAGCTCTGCTTTTGAAAGCATAAGCTTAGGCATTGTAAAAGACTATTAGAGACCGGAGCTGGAGAAATGGATTTAATAAACTGGTATTTCGAACACTATTATTTTAAATGCTGGTTTTATTTTATGATAACAGAAATGTGTCAATTTACTTACATATTTGTGCACTTTTGTCGGTATGGGTAATTTGCTTCTATTTTATGTTGTCATTTATCTCTGCTCTTATGAGCTGGATTCAGATTTCTGAGTAACTATTTACTCATAAATCCATCTTTTAATATTGGATGAATAAATAGTGATATGTTGTGAACTTCTTCCGCATATTATTGTTTAATTATTAAAGTTACTGATTAAATGATCAAGATCATTATGAGAACTTCTTCCTGAGTGTTGTTGATTGATTATTTCAGTTAAAAGGTCTTAATAGGATGTGTTTGGTATCCATAATGTTATTTAATTGAACTATTTCATTAACTTGATATTCATTATAAACGAGACATTTAAATCTCAATATTTTAAATATCTGCTCTTGGTTAGGTTAGATCTATATCTGCCTAATTGAGATAGGATTAAGATTGTTTCTTTTGCTTGAATCTTAGAACAAGTTTGCATTTAGAGTAAATTCTACAGTCTTTTAGGTCCTCTTCCTAAAGAGGCAAACTTTAGTAGTGGATTGGCTGAGCCCCAAATCAGCTTAAGGGTCACTTTCTTGCCTGATCAGCAAGAAGGACGATCTGATGTCTCTTTTCCATTGGTGAATGAAAGTCATATTTTGAAGACATTGGAGATTGAGAGAAGTTAACTAGACCTAGTTGAACCAGTCGGAACGACCATTCCAAACAGAAAAGGAGTTGCTTTAAGGTCTGGACCAGGTGGTCATCCTCCATGTTGTTGCAGCAATTTTCAAGGCTTCAACAGGGACCAACATAGCCTTGGACAGGGGCAAGTGTGCTTTAGTGTAGGTAGGCCCGTGTCCGGGTGATTTCTAGAGCACTTAGGCCCAGTTTGACCTGTGCTGGGCAAGATTGAGCGAAATTCACATAGGGTTCTACGAATATTCTTATCTTCTAGAGCCATCTAGAAGATTCCCACACTTATCATCTCCTATGAGCTCGAGAATGGATTAGGAATGAGTTGAGTAACCTCCTACCCTCTCATCCCTTCCTCCATGGGAACTAACTATAAGTTTGGAAAGCCATTCAATACCCTCATTTATGACCAAACCACCATCATTTGGCTATAAATCGAGCACTCATCTAAGTGATCAGGGGCTAAACTTTGAGAATTTGTAAGGAGATACTATTGGTGTGAGGTTTGAGATTGTAAACAAGTATTGTTATGCTGCCGAAGTGCTTTGCTTTTGATGCGATGTTGGTTGGAACCTATGCTGGAGGAGTGACAATGGATCGGACTTCATGGTTGTAACTATTCCTTTTACTTCATAAAGATGTTTACACCTTTTCCCATATTCTTGTCTCTATGTGTGATGATTACATGTGTAAATGCTTTCGATTCCATTTGCTTATAGTAGATATATCTCTTGATTTGACTGGTTTTTTCCCTCTATTTATAATTGCGGGTACTTGTCGAGCGAGTTAAGTTCGAGAAGGAGTGATGGGAGCTAAACAAAGGAGACAAAGGGAAACTTAAAGATAACAAGTAGGTCCCTTGTCTTATTTATCTTCTATAGAAAAAGATTAATCGCTTTAAATCTGTTGTTCTAGATGTAGCTACCCATGTAGGGAAATTGTGTTTATCCATACATGAAAAAATCCACATATCACATGGAAAAGCAACAAAAATACGACTCTACAAACAAAGTGCCATAGCTATGAACCAGACACATGAAAAATCACAAATCAAGCGCAACCATCACAAAATACCAAAAGAAGAAGACTAAAAACAATCACCATGGCTCAATCCCCATGGTTCCCAAGGAAAGCTCGATTAGAGCCTTCTTCGACATTTCATGGCAACCTCTCTTGCCATGCAACTCCCTGCATCATGTTTTCATTAACACATAATTGTTAGTGCATAAATAAACATAAAAATACACTAGTTACCTCATCTTGTTATGCCAAGCACATTAATTGAAACTGAATGCCTTCACAACATCTCTCAAGGGACTCCAATCCTTTGACAGATCCACTTGTAACTAAAAACTAGCTAATATACTTGTCAAGTACATGTTCATGAATATAGCATGTATCCACATAATGTTAGATAATATTAAGGTTAATAACACTTCATGTATGTAAATAACTCATTATTTTGGAATAAGGGTTTCCAAACATAACAAAGGAACTATTACCTCGGTCCTTTATTTTACCATTTATCTTGCTACAATTGAGTCTTACTATGTACCATCACATCACTCAATTGTTACTTATATAGACAAATCACTTGTTACCCTGCCATGCTAATACCAAACATTATTCCTGCAACTATTCACACATGTTAACCACATTTTCCAAACATCAAGACAATAATATCTATCAATTTAAAAGAAATCTATACCAAGGCTAACAATCATGGGGTAATCCATAGTCAACGCATAGTCATTAGACATAATGCTACAACTGTCACCTACTATACTCAAGTACATATCAACTGTCTCAACACATGTGTTAGTAAAACCATCTTAAAGCAAGATGATTGAAACACATACTCATATTATGAAATTCATAAAAAATTCAACCAACTTGCAAAAATACCATGTTAAATAAATCAACTAGGCACCAAACACTCAAACACCAAATATAAGTCATAATCAAACAAACAAGCACCAAATATATGACATAAGAAAAATCATACCTTAATGTATACGAGGGGAGGCTATCTTGCTACACAATAGAGCTAGGTTAGCATTATACTACTTCACAACATATCAACTCAAACATAAATCATGATATCCATAACAATAACTAACTAACATGTCCATGTCATAAGCTCATAAGAATTTGTCAGTCATGCATAACAATTACATATGTTGAATTAAGCCTTTTGTGATCCATATCAAGTTTATGAAAAGTTCATCAGCGTAAATCACATGATAATACATTTGTCGACGCGTTCCGAACCAACAAGTGTGGTTCATCGTCAGGACAAGTTGAAGAATCTGATCATGGATACATATTAAATAGGGAGAGCAGATCTTCCAATGGCTAGGTTTGCCTGAAAAATGGCTATATTAGGTCAGACAGGAAAAACAGTTAAAATTGACTAAGAAACGGCTAGATTTTACTATTCAAATTGTTTAAATTATAATAATATTAATAAGATAACATAAAAATTATTTGAACACCTATCCAGTGTTATATTAAGGGAAAAGTTACCAAATGGAATATAATAATAGATCTAGGGAAATTTACAATTAGCAATTGAAAAAATAATAATAATAAATATTATATTATGGTTATAGTAATGTTATTGTTATAGTAATATAATAATAAATATTATATTATTGTTATGTACAATCAATCTAGATTAGTATGACACCATATCACAAATATGTCATCTCATACCTAAATATCGCAACCATAAACATGTGCATAGGTTAAACTAGGTTAACACAATACATATAACATCAAGATCTCAATGAAACAACCCTAATAATCAAGTTAATAACACATAACAACAATAAGCTATATATCGTGCTCAACAATGACATAAAACCTAACCATTAAGCTAACTGTCATATAGCAATAGCAAGTTAACCTATAACATACTCATCAACAACATATCATATAACATAATCATCAAGTTATCTAATCTAACCAACAACACCAATGCTTACAATGACATGTTACTATTATTGTTGACTATCTGACTCGTGCATATGACTATGCTAATCAACTATCATCTATCATGTATGTAACCATAACATCAAAATGCATTTACATAAACCTAATGTATATAATCGTAATGCACATAAAAATCCTTAACCTACATACATGCATTCCCAACATACAAACATGTATGACGACATGCTCTCACCTCAAGGTCCAATGCTGCAACTTCACTTTGATGATCTGCATCTCTTGCTCTACTTCATTCAACACATTAGCATCATAACAAGCCAATAGAATCATGATGACCTAAATTTCATACCATGACTTCACAATGCATCTTTTACCTACTATTCATGCATAACTATAACCAAGACCATGCATACATAACAAATTTATATAGATATATAACAAATGAGTACAAAATCATATACACATCATTCTAGCTAGAGTCCAATCATTAAAGGAGGTCCATATCAACTACAAAAAGCATGACCTCCTGCACGATAATGACAACCACATCATTTTCGCTTTATAATATGTGAACATTGATGTGAAGTTAATGCATAATCAACCATACACACATGAAGACATACTCCACAAAAACACCTTCAAGCTTCACATTGTGACATCACTACAACCATGGTCAACACCATGCAAATGTAGCAAACACATGGATTACAAGAATAAGGAACACATATGAAACCAACATGAAAGCATGATCAAGGCACAGCCTAGGAAGAGCGCAACCATTCTCTGATATCACTTGGTAACACCCTCCTACCACATATACCCAACAGACCATCTAGCTAGGGTAAACATGTGACGAGAAGCCATTATGATATGATTTGACCTCCTAGGTAACCTTAAGGAAATGGAATCGATGAAACATCGCATATAGTCATCCAACATCATCAAAAAAAACTTCAAAAGACAAATTAACCACTCAGAAAACCTATCCCTGTGTCCTACTAATGTTATGGACCTCTTAGGCCATAGTCACTCTCATTTTATGGGAAATGGAGTGACCATAAACCCAAAGTCACTCTCATAGGCATGCCTGCCTGTTATAGGCATAATTGGGCACTGCAACCCCAATCATATATGTCCATAAACCAAGGGCTTATAAGTCCCTAAAATTTTTGTTTCATACCCTAAAGGAACAAGGTCAGCTGATTACATCATCTCCCAGAAGTTCTCCATAGAAAACTGCTCAGAACTAGTCAAAATTGGACCATACATACTGCTTAGTGCAGAGGGTGCGATGCATCTCACCTACCACATGCAAAAAGTTTCATGCATACTAAAAATCCATTTTGTAGGGTGTGATGGGTGAGAGTAGACAAATGGCAGAGACAACTTGCAAGGTGGATGATCATGGAATCTTCCAGAAACTTATCTTGTGACACTTGCCTCTCTGAATTCACCCAGGGATGAGTAAGAGATCATGAATCTCCAAGTAGAATCAAGAACTATCAGAGAGAGGACAATAATCAAAATCCTAGAAGCTGACTCACCCCCTACAATCATCTATATAGGGATCCCTCATCCCAGAGATCCAGAGGCTGGAATCTTGTATCTTGTAAGGAAGTGTTGTTGGTTTCCTCGTGGAATATCATAGTGTTGGGTGATCTAAGCTTTTCATGAGGTGAAGAAGGGCTTTCATGCTGGGAGGATGACGTTGGGTTAGTTCAATGGGTTGTAATACTCTCTTCTAATCTTTATATCAATAAAGTTATTCAAGTTTTCCTCCACATTCTTGTATGTCTAATAATATATGCATTTGTGTGGTCAATATATCACTGGCCCTATATTGTTTATTATTGTAGATCTCTGCACTTTGAAGGTATTATGCTGCTCTAACTTTACAGGTGCTCTTTGAAGCAGAGTGGTCAAGGAAAGAGCAGTAAAGATCTACCATAGGGGAGAAGGAACATGCGAGGAACCAAGCGAAAGTTTGAGGTTGGTATTCTTTGATCCTCTCCTATCTACTTCTCGTAAAGGAAAATGAAAGTAACTTTAATCTGTTTGTTTCTAAGATAGCTACCTATCTTAGTGGGACTAGCAGCTCTGCATAAACACTAGATTTCCCAATAACAAAATGGTGACGCTTCTGAGGAGAGTACCTATAAAGTCAGAGCAGCATAATACCATCAAAGTGTGGAGATCTACAATAATAAACAATATAGGGTCAGATATATATTGACCACACAAATGCATATATTATCAGACATACAAGAATGTGATTTGCATTTACTAACTAACATTAACTCAGCCTAAATCCCTGAACTAAGCTACAAACAGTGACCAAGAACCAAGTTGAAGTCTCATCCCTGGACAATCACACCTTCTCCTCTTGGGAATCTGGATGCATCACGCCGCCCGTGTGCAGTAGGTGAGATGCATCACTATTTCCCTGTGTTACAGGTGCGATGATCAGATAAGACCTCTTCTGCTTCCAGATTTTGGTTTTTTGTTCACTCTCTTCAGCTTTATTTAGGAGTTTTGCTATTTGTGATCAGTTACCATTATGGAAACTCCCTTCCTTTCCATGATTCAACCTCCATAATACAAATAAATGTAAATGTTTTTATGTATTGTTCGTCATTTACAGTTCTCCTTTACAAAGAAGTAGCGTAATCAAACTGTCGTCTTTTGATTTGGAAGTGTCGCAAGTGTTGTTTTCAGTCAAAGAAAAGAATCCTATTGTTCTTGATGGTCAATTGCACTATTACTCTTGTATTTGATTTGAATTAATAGTTTTTCAAGTGTCGAAAGCAATTTTCAATTCAAAATCGCAAAGTGTCATCATTATCTTCCTTTCGTCTTTTGAAAAGAAAATCATTAGTATTGTCGCTTGAAACGATCCATATTTGTACTTAGCATTCTTTTTGTCATTCACACATTAAGAAAGCAAAAAAAATACATTCATGTGTATTTCCATTTAGATTTCTTGTTGATTTTGATTTAGGATAGTGCATCTAGTGTGTGCTCTCTCCTCTATGTTGAAAGAAATCTACTTCTCTTTCCTTAGTAGCTAGGATTTTCATTGCAAAAAGAATATTAAACGATTGTTTATCATCTTAGATTGCATTTTATGAATTTTATATCTACATCACATGGTGAACTTGAAAGGCAAACTTCTTAAGAAAGATCAACTGTAAAATAAATTCAATGATCATGGAATCTTCCAGAAACTTCTCTTGTGACACTTGCCTCTCTAAATTCACCCAAGTATGAGTAAGAGATCATGAATCTCCAAGTGGAATCAAGAACTATCAGAGAGAGGACACTAATCAAAATCCTAGAAGCTGACTCACCCCTGCAATCATCTATATATGGATCCCTCATCCCAGAGATCCAGAGGCTGGAATCTTGTATCTTGTAAGGAAGTG
>APFE030954583.1:13654-42428 GCA_000404065.3 Pinus taeda
TATAAATTAAATGATGATAAGGTTTTAGGTAAGGTGTAAAGGTTATGGGTTCCAAATTTTATGGTGGAAAACATAGTCATGTTAAGGGATGGTATGGTTCAAGTGTAATTTTAGAGTGATTTTGATAACTTAGATGCCCCTAGGCCTTTGCTATTAGAGCGAAAAGTTAGACATGTTAGTCATCTCAAGACCACATAACCTAGAAAACAAAACAAAAAATATTAAATATAATATAAGTTATTATGACACTATTAAGAAGTTATATAATTTAAAGTATTGTATTTTTTATAATTTGATTATAATAATTTATTATATATATTGAAATAATATAAATTTTAACTATTATATTTTTTAATCTTTTAAATATTAATTTATATACTATATGGTTTTTTATATTATTTAAAGTTACATTAATATTTGTTTTGGTCAAGTGAGATTTATTTTGCCTAGAGTGTCATTTTATAAAACCATATATCACTATTAATCACAATTTGACATAGTGGAAACTAGAACTGTTGAGAGTTGATAAATGTTTATTTCTATCAAAATTCAAATACTAGTTAGTGCTAAGAGAATTTACTAAAAGTAAAAGACATAAGCCAAGAGGTTCGATGAAACATCAAATATCTATGAAGTGATAGGGTAGGATCTTGGGTGATTGCACTTACTAGAGCTCAAGGATTGAGGCCACATCAAAGATGGCCTTCTACGTAGACCAAACACGCATCTAGGCTAGGGAGACAAGAGCATTGGTGGTGTTAGACTCTTTGAATTTTCATTTAAACAAGAGATAATATCATTGTAGTTCTCTCCAATCCCCTTCCTAGGAGTGTCTTCATTTTCCAACGAAGCGTAATGGAATTAAGATATCAAATCCATTGTCCCCTAGTATTCCCAGCGTCAAGAACCCAAGAGGCTATTTCACTTTGGATTTCAAAATTAGAGTTTGATTGGTGGTTACCTTTGAGTTGGAAAATTTCCTCTTGTATTTCCATAGGAGTGGAGGAATAAAATATTGCTACAACCATTTGAGCCTCGGATTGAGACGGAGGCTAGCCTTGATGGCCTTTGCCTCTAAACACCTAGCAACAATACATCTGTTAGAGGGGCATGGTATTTGGAAATATGAAATGAAAATTAAGAATGAACCAGTAGACATAGAAACTCATAAAATAGGTTGATAGGATCCCTAATAGAATGAAAAAAAATAGCATTCAATTGCTAAGAAGGTCTAGAATATATTCTAGAAAGTTGTGATAGATGAAAGAAATAGCAATACATACCACCAATACACTTTGTAAATCATGGATGATATTCCATCATGCAAAGACTAGCAAAAAATTTACCATTGAGTGGTTGGCCAACTAGGCTTGGAAATGCTTCAGACAAAGGTTAAATCATTTTAAGTCACCTTGATTCTTTCCTTTATTTTCTTAGTTGTTAATGTCTCATAGGTTACCTCCTATTTTTAGCATTCTTCTCACAGGAAGGGTCAATGCATGTACTGAAGGCCAACTTCCCAAGATCCAAGACCATCATTCAACAAAATTCTCATAGAATGAGCACCATGGGAGAGATATTCCCCTTGAAGAATAGATGAGCCAAAGGATTACCATGCAACACAAGGTCGTGACAAATGCATATGGACTGCACAAAGCCATTGTTATGGTGGAAATATCTCACCTATGGTAGGGGAATGTCGCAGGGGCTATGGAAGAACATGAAACCACTGTTACCAAGTCAATAGCTCACACACGAAAATAGAAGTTGTCATCTTAATGTGAAGGGAATGTATGATGATTAGTATGTGTGACTTCATAACGTTGAATAACCACGTCATCCCCCTCTTAAATCTGATAAGATAGTGAAATCCCCTCCTCATCTAACACAACTTCCCTCATCAAAGAAAATTTACATTGGTAATTAAATCTATAATATTTTCTCAATAGATTTAATATTTTATTATATTATAATTATAGTATTTAAATTGATGTATTCAAGCTTCTATGATCCATAACAATTAAACAAAGTCTTTTGGTAAAAATCACATCAGAAATTTTTTTGGCCAATGTGTTTTGAACCAGCAAGTGTGGTTCATGATTAGGACTAGATGAAGAGCCAGACCATGGCAAAAGCTTAAATAGAGAGCAATGTAGAGACATAATTTCAAGTAATCACTATATTTGAACAATAATGTTTAATATAACCATTTCCTATTAATATTTTTAATAAACTAATGAAATAATATCATTATTTAAATATTTTTTCAAAAACTAGCCATTTAATATAGCGATACATATTAATATTTAATAAATTAATAAACTAATATCATTATAAATATTATTTTTCAAGAACTAGTGTTTGGCCTAATAAATAAGTAAATATTTTTTTTCAAAAAAGCTCATTTAATATAGCCGTACTTAATAATATGTTTTAATGTATTAATAATTAATATTAAATTTAAAATTTTGTTCAAATTTTGTCATTACTTGAATTATGTCTCTACATTGCTCTCTATTTAGCCTTTGCCATGGTTTGCTCTCTTCTCTCGCCTGCATGATGAACCACACAATTAGCCAAAAATTCTCTCATGTTGATTTTTCCTTAAACTTTGTTTTAATTTATATTAAATTATTTTAAAAAAATGAACTCATTTATTAAATTTACTATTTATATATAAAATATTCTCATATAAATTCTCACGTATTTTATGATTGTTAAAATGAAAATGTATTTGAAGTTCGTTCTATCCATCATTCATATCCAGTACACCCGAGTGTAAGTGTCAGGACCTGCGGTTCGTGCGACGGGCAGGGCGACTCCACCATGCGAAGTGCGTGCAAAACATGAAACAAAATGAACCTTGGGCGAGTTTATAAGGTGTTGGGTGAGTTGAGGGGGCATTCCCATGAGTTGGGTGGGCTGACCATCCTCCGTGCGAGACAACACATTATGAATGAGTCAGCCGGGCGTTTGGTGTGGGTCGGCCGAGTGACACAACCCGCCACCCACCCGTATATATTGGAGGGCGTTTGGAGGCAAACGACCATCAATCATTCGATCAACAAGTTCAAACAAGGAGTTCTGAAGTGCGTGGATGAGCCCGCATGACGGGTGGAACTCAGGTGTGAACTCGTACAGAAAAGTCTTTCGGACGGTCGTTCGGGAAACTCATTCGGACAGTCGTTCAGAAAAGTCCTTTAGAAAAGTCGTTTAGGTAGGTCGTTCGGACATTTGTTCGAGCAGGTCGTTCAGGCAGGTCGTTCAGATAGTTGTTCAGGCAGGTCATTCAGGCAGGTCATTCAGGCAAGTCGTTCGAGAGGTCGTTCAAGCAGGACTCGGGCGAGGTCGTTCAGGTGACCCGGGCGAGGTCGTGTGGCGACCTGGGTGAGGTCGTTCGGGTGAACCGAGTGAAGTCATGTGGCGACCCGGGTGAAGTCATGTGGAAACTTGGGCGAAGTTGAACGGGTGAACGAGTGGACGTGTAGACAGGCGGCCAGGTGAGGGCGCGTCGTGCACGATGAAATGGTGAAGTGTTGAGATTGTGAACGGAGGGGTGTCTCGGTTGGAGGCGCTCATGTGTGGCGACTTGGATCTGCGCCCGAGTTGGGCAAACGACACGATCGTGCGACGAGGTGAATGAAGGGTTGGTGAGTCATGCGGCGACCGTGCGGAGGTGCCAACGAGCTGGGCAACCGAGTTTGCCGATGTTGTGAAAATTTGGCTAAGTGTAAATTTGGGGTTTCCCAAGATTTAACTTCTGCATTGTAAAAGTGAAGATTGTATAATATATTGATATCAGGCAGACTCATATTGCAGGGAGTTGCCCCTCCCTTTATACTGTTGTGCATTTCTCTTGTATAATGTTGTTGATAATGAATGTGTATGGGTGTTCATTAGTATAAAGGCACATTAAGAATACTTGGCGAAAATAAAACTAAGTATGCATGGTTAAGGCGTAGTCTACAATCGTAAGTATTGGTGAAAAGAAAACGGTTGGTAGTGTTGCACCTTGCCGGCACGGTTGAAAGACCACCGTAGGCTTGGGGGCATGACAGTTGGTATCAGAGCTCGTGAACAGGTTCGGGTGTTGAAGCATTGAAGCTGATACACAACTTGACAGTTGGTATCAGAGCAAGGTTGCTCGTGACGAAGTGACAGTGGAAGCAGGTACTTGCAGGTGAAGGAAGCTAGTTTCACATACAAGTGGAACAAGGGCAGGTTCATGGTTGCAGGGAACTTGGTGAAGCTGGTGAATGGTGAAGGTTGGAACTAGGTGTCGTAGAGTTGGGCAGGCGGTACTACGTGTTGTTCATACGATTTGGGCACTTGTCAAGTGGGCAAGTGGGACTGCGTGTGGGCAGGTATACACGGTTTGGGCGTCTGTGGACCAAACGAAGTACGAACCGGGGAAGATGAAGTAGAAGGCATGGCAAGTTTGGAAGAATGCAAAGGGAAGCTCTTGCATACCTTATACAAGTTGAAGAGGATGGAAGAGGAGAATCCCCGGATTCGAGAGAAGCTTGCAGTCTTGGAAAAGAATGTTGAAGACGAGCTTCTTCAACTTGGATGGACAATTGAGCAAGATGAAGTTGCAGATTGTGCAAACAAGGAAGAAGAAGCCGTGATGGTTGAAGATGTTGCAAACGTCATCATGATGGAGGATGAACTTGAGATTGATCAAGTTGGACCAGGATCGTGCAGTTTGCAGACATGTATGGATGAGGGTACTCTCATAGAGGAACCTCATGATGATGATGATGTAAGTACTATTGATACGTGTGTTTCATTTGAGCATTTGGTAGATGGACCGTGTGCAGGGAAGGGCAAAAGCAATTTTCCCATGCTAGGGAGCATCTTACCATGGATGTCTATGATGAGACCTTGTATGAAGAAGCAAGGATTGTTGACTGTTGTAGGACTTGTTGGGGTTGTTTGTGACCTTATGGTAGAAGGTACAAAGGCCCGTGACAAGGGTGGAACTTGATGATCGTTGTGGAGGAATGGGTCATGCTTTAGCAACATGGCTAATTGCCTGGCATGACTCATGGACAGATAGGAGGGCACACTCTTGGGTGGACTTCTCATGGCTGAGACCAAGAGAAAGTCTTGGTGGAACCTTTAGGTGGAGAAGCTATGATGGAGGGACTCTTATGATGATGATATGGTTGGGTGACCAAGTTCACTAAACCGAAGATTGTAGACTTGGATGGGGATGACCGATTGTTGTGATGGGTCTACTTGGTTGGGCTACATGGCAACTTAGTCATGGACATCAGGTTGGAGACATGATGGAGACTTATTACTTATGAGTTGATGGAGAGGTTGTGCACTCTTGTACAACAAGGCCATGGACTTGGATGGAGTTTTGAGCAAACTATGGGCCATTCTTACTACATGGAGAGCTGAGGCATCTTGCAGAGACCTTTGGGCCAAGACTTGTATGCTTGCTGAGATGTTGGTTGGGGATGGTTTATGGAGCTCATGATGACATTAGATTGTTGTGACTTTTGGGGACTTCATATATGGTGGACTTGGAGGATCTAATGCATTGAGGAGCTGAGGTCAGAGACTTTGATGCAAGATGGGGTGCATAATTTCAAGTACATGTATCGGAATGGCTTGAAAGAGTGACTTGATGTGGAGGATTGATATGAGACACTTTGGAGTGATGGAGTTACGACGATGATGATGCCTTGGTGGCAACACTTGGGCATGGGTTGAGCCAAGACTCAACTACTTTGGACAACATGTTGCAGATGAGATGAGGACTACTTCATGGACCTGAGCATGGCTTACACTTATGGATGGATTCTTGAGCGAGTTGACGATGTGACAGGATGTTCATAGAAACAGCTAACGATGGCATGAGGATGTTCACTCTCATGGTTTGAGCATGATGGTTGAATTAGCTACCCAACTAGTTCAGACATGGGGACGCGTAGTGTACAGAGATGTGTTAGCATTGTGTTGGACTATCATGGCAGCAGTTCACATGGGATGACACATGATGAGGTCGACATGAGATGTTGCAGTGGGTATGTAGCTTGAGATGGAGGGGGGGGCAGCCTTCCACGATGGAGAGTAGCATGTGGAGATTGTGATAGTGTGGTCGATGGTCATGGATTGAGATGATTTCCAATGTATGACATATCGATGGATGTATCCCTTGGTATGGTGATCTTGGTGACAGATGGTTTCCAGAATGAGATATTGTCGAGGACAACAATGACTTCCAGTGTGGGAGGATGTCAGGACCTGCAGTTCGTGCGACGAGTAGGGCGACTCCACCATGCGAAGTGCGTGCAAAACATGAAACGAAACGAACCTTGGGCAAGTTTATAAGGTGTTGGGCGAGTTGAGGGGGCGGTCCCATGAGTTGTGCGGGCCGACCATCCTCCGAGCGAGACAACACATTATGAACGAGTCGGCCGGGTGACACAACCCGCCACCCACCCATATATATTGGAGGGCATTTGGAGGTAAATGACCATCAATCATTCGATCAACAAGTTCGAACAAGGAGTTCTGAAATGCGTGGATGAGCTCGCACGATGGGTGGAACTCGGGTGTGAACTTGTTCAGAAAAGTCGTTTACATAGTCGTTCAGGAAAATCGTTCGAACAATCGTTCGAGAAACTCGTTCGGACAGTCATTCAAAAAAGTCGCTCAGAAAAGTCGTTCAGGCAGGTCATTCAGAGAGTCGTTCGGGCAAGTCGTTCAGGTAGGTCATTCGGACAGTCTTTCAGGCAGGTCGTTCAGGCAGGACTCGGGCGAGGTCGTTTGGGCAACCCGGGCGAGGTTGTTCGGGCGACCCGGGCGAGTTCGTGTGGCGACCCAAGCGAGGTCGTGTGGTGACCTGGGGGAGGTCGTTCAAGCGAACTGGGTGAAGTCGTGTGGCGACCTGGGTGAAGCCATGCGGTGACTTGGGCAAAGTTGAACAGGTGAACGGGTGGACGTGCAGACGGGCAGCGGGTGAGGGTGCGTCGTGCACAAGGAAATAGTGAAGTGTTGAGATTATGAAAGAAAGGGTGTCTCGACTGGAGGCGCCCGTGTGTGGCAACTTGGAGGCACGCCCGAGTTGGGCAAACGACACGATCGTGCGACGAGGTGAACGAAGGGTTGGTGAGTCGTGTGGCGACCGTGCAGAGGTGCCGACGAGATGGGCAACCGAGTTTGCTGATGTTGTGAAAATTTGGCTAAGTGTAAATATGGGGTTTCCCAAGATTTAACTTGTGCATTGTAAAAGTGAAGATTGTATAATATATTGATATCCAGCAGACTCATATTGCAGGGAGTTGCCCTTCCCTTTATACTATTGTGCATTTCTCTTATATAATGTTGTTGATAATGAATGTGTATGGGTGTTCATTGGTATAAATGCACATTAATAATACTTGGTAACGAAAATAAAACTAAGTATGCATGGTTAAGGCGTAGTCTACAATCGTAAGTATTGGTGAAAAGAAAACAGTTGGTAGTGCCGCACCTTGACGGCACGGTTTAAAGACCACCGTAAGCTTGGAGGCATGACAGTAAGGGTATTAAGAGTAAGTCTTACATATCTTAATATCAATTACCTCAAATAGTAAAATTACAACAAATTATTATTCTAATTGTAGGCCATTTTAATCTTAAATTTCTCAAAGATGTATTTTATTTTATTTTCTCTTTCTTAGTATTGTATATTTCTTAAAATTGTAGGCCATTTTAATCTTAAATTTCTCAAAGATGTATTTTATTTTATTTTCTCTTTCTTAGTATTGTATATTTCTTAAAATGATTTGATAAAAAGAAAATTAATTTTCCTTAATTCCTTATACTTTGTATATTAAAAATAAAAATGTTATGATCGGTAAACTAGGTTTCAGCTTCGTGGCATTTTTAGGTATAATCATATAATTCTACTCACGAGTAAAATACCATGTTTTTATGAAATGAAATGTTCAAATACGAGAGTTTTCAATGGTCAATAATATTGGTAAAATAATTGAATTTTGGTCCATGAACGGAATGGTTTGCGAAAGTTTGTTGGTATGAAATATATTTTTTCAAATTTTATTTTCTTAGTTGAAGTCCTCTTCAACAAATGCCTCGATGGTTTGGTGAATTAGTGAGTGATCAACTTCCTTGGTTAAGGAAACTATAAATGCGAATTTGATGTTAAAATCGTTATAAGCAACCATGAAATGCATTTATTGAGTTTACAATAATTTATTAATAAAATAAGTTTGTAATAATTTGCTAATAAAATAAGGAATTTGTTGCGAATAAAAATATACAAATGATAGTTCAATCCAATATCACTACAACTATATGTCTTTAAAATTCTTATATCAATAACTCAGCAACTTATTAATAATAGACTAATTATACAAATGAATTAATGTAAGTTTATGACAGATTTTTCGACAAAAATCACATGAAAAACCATTTGTCGATGCGTTCTAAACTAGCTAATGTCAAATTTATTAGTTAGATTTACTAAATCATTTAAGAGTACATTTAGTTGTTTTTTATTATATAGTGTATGCATTTTAATGATCAATGAATAACGTGGTACGACATATTTCTCTTTAATTCTATTTTGATATAAGATCTTTGGTAAGGGGATTTGAGGAAAACATTTCTCACAAAACACATCGACCTTATGCCTTTCTTTTCATCAATCTGTAAAATGCATGCTTTCTAGGAAATGTTGAAAAGTGTGCTTATCTATATTCATTGAATCCAACTGACATTCTAAATATGGTGGATGTATGAGAAGTGATATCAACCATCAATATACCAAATTGTTTATTGAAAGAGAAATTAAAAGTTATTTTGATGGGACAAAGGAAGCCTACTTAGTTGTAAGTCTATGAGAAGTGTTGTGATTCACACTTAGAGTTATTGCTATCAATAGAAAGGATACATCCACCATTAGAAATCAAAAGAAAATGGTGTACACATCATCAAGATATTGAATAGTACAGGATAACACCAAGGAATTAAGCTACCATAAAGGAATCCATAATATATTTAGGGCCTTCAAAGAAGTTAACAAATCAAAAGAATCTCTCACACCACAAATAGGAGAGTGGGACCCATTGTTCACCATAAGGTGAACTACAAAATAAATTAAGAGATTATTTATAGGAGTCATTGAGGGTAATTCAATTATTTTTTGAAATACTTGATTAGTAATTGATATCAAAGGTTGTTGGTATTTTATGCTTTTCTTTCCAAAATGTGATATTTTTTTGACAAATTTCTATTTAAAAGAAACAAACAAATTAGATAGGAAAACTTATGTAAATTGAAAATTTAATTTGTAGTCTTTAATGGAAGAGTACAATGCTTGGTCAATTATGTGTCGAGATGAAGCTAAGTTAATAGCCATATTAACCTTAGTTCAAGATTGGGAGAGAAGAGAAAAGAAGGAAAAAGCTCTCTTAATAATATTTGTAAAAGATAACAAAGTTCCCCTTAGAAGGGAGTGCAAAACATCCCAAGAAACATGATTTGTATGATGTAACCAATACAAATTAAGAACTATTTTTAAAAATAAATATTTTCTTGATTAAGATAGTTGAAGAATATTGAATTCTCAGATCGGCTTTGAGACGGAACAGTAAAAGATACATGCGAAGCTAAGGTTGCAGAGGAAAATTACTATTGGGCACCATGGAGGGGTGAGAGGGAGGGAGCTCTACTCCCTCTTATAGGCAAGCAGTCTCCAATAGCTTCAAGAAACCACCAAGAGATGAAACCGGGAGTTTAGGAAAAGGGAAACAGTAGAATAGAAATGCACAGGAGCAG
The DNA here is from genome assembly GCA_000404065.3 of Pinus taeda. Lineage (NCBI taxonomy): Eukaryota > Viridiplantae > Streptophyta > Pinopsida > Pinales > Pinaceae > Pinus > Pinus taeda. Next base: position 23,456 of record APFE030954583.1, read on the forward strand.
GAAGAGAAGAAGGAAGAAGTCAGAAAAGAGAAGTGAATAGGGGGAGATAGTCTGAAAGCTGAGCAAAGAAGCTGGGCAAGACCATGTAAACCTAAGGCGACCATCACACCCTGGGTAGAGTTAAGTGATCCAGCGCTACAGGTGCATAGGGATCACATGATGAATTATGCAATGATATGTAAATTCATGGGGTTATGGCCTACGGAGAAAGCTTTAAATGCATGGGTAAAGAATCATTGGAAACCTAAGGGAGACATAGATCTGCACCTTGGATCCAAGGGTTTCTTTACAATCAATTTTACAAACATAGAGGATAAAGACAGGGTGTTTGAGGGATGGTTGTACTTCTATGTTGCTATAGCCCTCTATATGTGGCCATGGAGGATGAATTGTGTCCCTAAACGAAAAACATTTACTTCAGTTCTGGCTTGGGTAAGGCTCTATTCCCTACCTCTGGATTACTAGCAGCTAGAATCATTAAAATCCATAGGAAATAAACTAGGGCATCTTTTGAAAATATCATAGGCCACACTGAGAGGAAAATACACCTTCTTTGCACGCATATGCATAGAAATGGACATTTTGGGAGCTCTACCGGATTAGATAATTCTAGAAGTTTATGATGAAGAATGGGTGCAGGCAGTGGACTACGAGCATGTCCCTTTCCGATGTCGCAAATTCCATGAACACGGGAACCTTTTTAGAGATTGCCCTTTAAACAAACTCAAGAGCAGTATTAAAGCCACCTTAGGGAAAGAAACAAAAAGTTTCACCAACATGGGAGGTAGAGGTAGAGGAGCGAGAAAGAACTAGAAGAAATACAATGAGGGAAAGCAACTTAATTAGAATAGATTCAGGATTTTAGAAGAGGTAGAGGGGCACGATAAAGAGTACTAGGAACTAGAGGATAGACATGTAGAAAAGGAAAAGGAGGATAGCATGGAGAATAGACTTGAAAATAGCCAACACAAGGAGGATCAACCGAGCACTATGGAACTTGACAGCGACCAAGATATGACCCCAAGAAAAGTGGGAACAGAGGATTATCATTTGCAAGATATTCTTGAAAGGGAACATCTCGATCTGGAAAAATTCCTGGAGCAAGGACAAACCAAAGGAGTGGATTAAATACCTCAAGAGGAGTTTAACAGAGTGCAACAACTATTCCTCTGGAGAACTTAGGCAAAAGGTGCGGGGGTCAAAAGAAATTACGAAATTGAGGACAACAGTGGGTTTAAAATGATGGAGGCAACAATGGGACAAGCTCCCAAGAACCCAGGTAGGAAACGAGGAAGGAAAAGACAGAATGAGCTGCTGATAGAGTGTAGGAAACTCATGATCAACTTAGATAAGATGAAAGACCTAACCAGTTATTCATTTACAAATCTTTCTTAATGAAGCTTACAACATGGAATATTAGGGGTCTAGGAAGCAAAAGGAAACAAAGAAATCTCAGAAATAGAATGAAAGGGGAAAAATCAAATATGATATTTATACAGGAAACAAAATGTTCAATAGAAAAAATAAGAGAAATACATAGAAAATGTATGATTAAATATGAATATCTAGAAGTTAAAGCAGATAAAATAGCAGGAGGAATTCTCACACTTTGGAACCCTCAGAAAATAGGAATCCTAGATTCTAAAGCAACCAGGAACTATCTTTCAGTGTTCATCCAACCTTTGGGGGACAAGGAAGTTTATTTAATCACAAATGTTTATGGTCCAGAAAATCCTGAAGACAAAATTAGGCTTCTTACCTCACTAGAGGAATTAAGAGAAATACATTCAGGTATCCCTTGGATTCTGGGAAGGGACTTTAACATGATCTAATCCCTATCGGAAAAAAAAAGGTGTAACCAGATCACTTGGCAGGGATTCCATAGCATTTCAGGATTTCATAAGTAACATGAGGCTAGTAGATATAGAGGCAAGTAATAGTTTCTTTACCTGGAACAATAAAAGGGGAGGAGAGTGTCAAGTGGCCTCCAAACTAAACAGATTTATTATCTTAGAGGACCTCATCCTTACATGCCTTGACTTGTCAGCTATGATACTCCCTTTTGTTGGCTCAGATCACTGGCCTATACAACTTGAAATGTCCTTTATAGGAACTCCAAGAAACAGACCTTTCAGGTTTGAAAACATTTGGGTTACCCTTCCTAACTTCATTAGCAATATTGGAAAATGGTGGATAGAGGATATGCAAGTTTAGGGCACTAAAATGTTCCTTCTGCAGAAGATATTTAAATACATTAGACTCAGGCTTAAAGATTGGAATAAGAATGAGTTTTGCAACATCTTTGAAGCCAAAAAAGTAGTTGAGCAAAAGCTACAGGAAATTAATCAGATCCTCATCATAGATGGATTCAATGAGGAGAGAAAGGAACAAGTTGACTATCATCAATAGGAATTGGAAGGATTATGCAAGCAAGAGGAGATATTTTGGAAACAGAAATCGAGGGTACGATGGTTAAAAGAAGGAGAAAGTAATACAAGGTTTTTTCATAAATCTACCATGGATCACAAATCTCATAACAAGATCTCAAAAATCAAAGATTCTCAAGGAAATGAACTCAATACCCACAAAGAAATAGAAACTACTCTGGTTCAACATTTCCAAGGAATATCAGAGGAACCTCCCATTGACAGATCACAATTCATCAATGACTTTACAAAGCATATTCCTAAGCTAGTGACAAGAGAAGACAATTTTAATCTAAACAAGCCAGTGAATGAAGAGGAGGTTAGCGAATTCATCAAAGAGATGAAAAATGGAAAAGCACCAGGTCTAGATGGTTTTAATGTTGACTTCTTTAAAGCATGTTGGAACATAGTCAAGCACGATATCCTCAATGGGGTGGAGGACTCAAGGAAAAACAAAACCATTTTGAAAGCACTCAACACCTCTTTCATATCCTTTATTCCAAAGCAAGATAATGCTATAACACCAGACAAATTCAAACCAATAGCATTATGCAATGTAGTGTACAAAATCATCTCCAAAATAATTGCAAACATGCTTAAACCCCTTCTTCCAGCTCTCGTGTTTGAGGAACAAACCGGATATGTGGGAGGCAGGCAAATTCTCAACAACATCATTCAATCGCACAAGGTGGTTCACTCACTTAAGAGTAATAGGTAGGTAGGAATGATTATACAACTTGATCTAGAGAAGGCTTATGATAAACTAAGTTGGGCATGCATCAGGGAAGTTCTAATAGCATATGACTTTGATCATGACTGGGTAAGATGGGTAATGGCTCTCGTAACCACTTCCAGTTTTTCAATCCTATTAAATGGTTCACCATCCAAAACCTTTAAACCTTCAAGAGGACTTAGACAAGGAGACCCACTCTCTCCCTTCCCCTTTATTCTCGTGATGGAAGGGCTAGGAAGAGCTATCAAATCTGCCAAATCAAAAGGCAAAATTCGGGGTCTCAAACTCACCCTGAATGGAGATGCTCTGACCCATCAACATTTTGTGGATAATACCATGCTGTAGGGTATACCCACAATCAAGGAAGATCTAGCCATCTAACAAATATTGAGTGACTTTGCAAAGGTTGTGGGTATAGAGGTAAGCCTTAACAAATCAAACATTTTCTTTCTTAATACTGACATTGCTATTTAGAGAAATATATCTAGAATTCTTGGCTTTCAAAGAGGTATGCTACCCTCCAAATATTTGGGAGTACCACTAATAGATAAACCCTTGAGCAAAGCAATTTGGGAGCCTGTTACTAATAAACTCCAAGACAAAATCCAGAAGTGGAAAAATAGGTCTTTGAATTTAGTAGGAAGACTAGTGCTCACAAAAGTTGTCCTCCAAACGGTTGTCATCTTTATGTTTTCAACCCTTCCAGCTCCTAAAGGAGTTATGCAACAATTCAAAAATATCCAAAGAGATTTTCTTTGGGGCAAAGGGGAAGAGAAACAAATGGGCTTTGGTAGCCTGGGAAAAGATCTATAAACCTAAGACACATGGAGGATTGAGACTTGATGACTCTGAAACACTAAACAAAGTTTTGGGGGCAAAACTATGGTGGAGATGGCTAAAAGAATTGGCTTCAACTTGGGCCAAAAATTGGAAATAGAAATATGATAACAATTGGCAAGAGAGGTATCACATTAAAATGTCTGGGCTCATCAAAGGCTCCCACATTTGGAGCAAAGCTTGGGAGAATAGAGCCATTGTTCAGAAACATAGTTTCCGGGAAATAAGAGCTAGAAACCTTGATTGGTTTTGGGAAGATAATTGGCAACAGGAACCTAAACTTTTAAGAGAAGAATTGGCCAATCTCAAGAATGATACTGACAACAAAGGGTTACTCAGGGTAAATGACTTCTCGGATCAGGAAAGAAGTGAGGGAAAATGGAGAATATAGAAGAACCTGGTATATAGTGATGACTCCCCATTGAAGGCACGGGCAGAAGCTTTAACAACCATCTTGGAATAGAGAAAGATTTTGACATCAACTGATTCAGACCAACTGAGATGGGGCAAAAACAATGAAGGCAACTTTAACCTCAAAGAGTCCAAGCTTATAGCCCTTGGACTTGACTATCCAAACCCTGATTGGGTATGGAAGGACCTATGGTAGAACCAAAGCTGGATGAAAATTAAATTGTTCATGTGGTCAGTGCAGCATAAAAAGATTCTGACCTAGGAAAACCTGAGGAAAAGAGGGGTATCCAGCCTTCTAGATGCCAGCTATGTGAATTACAAGAAGAAACTATGGATCACCTACTCAAATTCTTCCCATTCACATCCACCTCGTGGAATTGGGTAGCTTCAATATTTAGACAAATAGACAAGGACATGGGTAGCATTACCAGTCCATTGAAGAAGTGGAGGAAAAACTTCTCTGATAATGAAATAATCAACAAAGCTTGGGCTTTATTTATGAGCTTTCTAGTCTGGGATGTTTGGAAAGAATGCAATAATAGAATATTGAAGAACAGGAAAGGTTCTCCCCAGAACATCATGGCTCAGATTTTAAGATAGCTTGATGAGATAGTTGGGACCCTCATTAAAAACCCCCTTGAGGACCAACCAAAAGATTTGAAGCTGCAGATACTACTGCATTTGGGTCTTCAAGGGCTTGTCTCATAGGGAAAAAAAATGAATGTAAGTCATATCATTATTGATAAGGATTTTTGACAAGCTCCTCCTCAGGGTTTTAGGAAATGCAATATAGACGGGGCCTCAAAACGAAACCTAAGTATGGCAGGGTATGGAGGAGTAATTAGAGATGAAAAGGGTTTCATAAAAACCATCTTTCATAGTCATTTGGGAAAAGCCACTAACAATATGGAAAATCTCATGGCCCTTGAGAAATGCCTTGAAATCTTAAGGGACTCAAATCTTCATAATACCATAATTGAAGCTAATTCTGAATTGATTATTAATTTGGTCAAGAAAATTTGCTATGGCTCAGCTCTAGATAAGGTCTTGAGACATTGGCAGCTTTTGCAAGTTTATCAACGGATTCAATCCCACCTGTAGAACATGAGAACCCTTAGTTTTACTCATGTGCACCGAACAACCAATAAAGTAGCAGACATATTAGCTAATGACAGGATACTCTGTGCTAAGAGCAATAAAATATATGATTAGAAAGAGACCCCCCAAGGCAGATTGAGGGAAGAGTGTCTTAGACAGGCAAACGCAGGACATGGAATTATATCAAAGCAGGGGAAATTAGAAGGATGTAGACTAAAGGAAACTGGGGAATTTTGATCTTTATGGTGAAGTAGTCCATGGAAATATGCAGACAGGATTTCTGGTCTTCGGGCGGGAATATGTACCCAGAACTCCACAAACCCAAAGCTATCGAGTGGGAGTAAATATAAAGAACGAGTCTTTTTATGAAATGAAATTCTCTAAAATTCACCTTTGAATTATCCATGCCGGGCACTTGGTTAATGTACTGGCAATTAGGCAAATTTGAGGAAATCCTAGGGATTTCGCATGGCAAATTGCATGGAGGTTACCGTGCCTAGAGGACCCGAAATTACCTTAAACGATAACTTTATTTGACTTTGGGTCCAAGCACATTGTTAATTACCATGCATGTCACTCATCAAGGTTAGGATCGATGGATTTTGGGCCGATTACTTGCTCGAGCATTATCCCCCCAGGCGGACCTGAAATCAGTATAGTGTGGTATCTATTTCCTCATTGGGTCTGATTTATAGATTAAAGAGTGTGCTTATTAGCTTTCTGAAATAGATCCTCATCTGTCAGATCTCTGGAGGTGGATTAAACATTCTTGGCGAAAGATTGATTTTTGGAGGTCACTATGTTATGTTTTGTGGGCCTGTGGTCCAGAGTGTGGGCCTCAGGCTCAGGCCCCAAGGCTTTGTGAGGCTCAATTACTTTATGGCCAACATCTCCTTTGGGAATGTATGTACTATATGTAAAAAAAAATTACGATATAATGAAAAAGAAGGACTGACTCTTGCATTAGTAAAAAAAATATATCTTAATATAAATGGAAACAAAATGTAAATATTAGTCATTTTCTAATTTAGAATTAAAAAATTGAAGGAGAAACTAGGTGATATTGGTGAGAATATATCAAGCACAATTTGGTTACTATTATGATAAATGGTATGTTAGATGAATACCACATATTTATAAGTAGTCTTGCAATAACAGAGAAATCACCTTGTTTGATTATTTGATAGGTGTCCTATTGCAAAAACAGGAATGGAAGAAGAATCTTCAAACAATAGGTTTCAAAGTTTAGATTTGGCATTAATAGCCAAAACCAAAAATCCATACAAAGTAAAGCCATGAGATAGGAATGTTAGAGGCAAGTCTAATGTAAAACTAAATGAAGGGGGGGCATCACCCACGATAGATACAACTGTGAAGAAGAATGACTCATGTTATTGTTGTGGTGAATTTTGACATTATGCTAATGAGTTGCAGGAAATAGAAGCTTCATGAATCCAATATAGAAGACATGTACGTAATTTTGTTCATAAAAAATAAGTAGTAAGTGGTGACCTCAACAATATAAATTTGTTTATTTCAAATGTATCTTTATCATTAGAAAATATGATTTTAATGCATGATTCATATATTTAGGTGGTTCTATTCATAAGACATGTGATAGAGACTCATTTAAATCTTATCATAAGAAAATTAATGGTGCTAAATTATATCTAAGAGATTATAGATGTCATAAAATAAATGTTTATCATGGTGTTTGTGTGATTTTTCCAAGTGGTCATGTCAAACAAATCAAGAATACAATGTGATAGGGATTAAGAGAAAAATAATCTTGGTTTTGGTAATTATATATCAATGATTTAAATTTGAACTTGTAAAGTTAGGTTGTCTTTTGAAGGACATACATGACCACTACAAAGTTATAGTAGAAGGAATCAGAGTGAGAAGCCTCTACAAACTTCTTGTTACAATTAAGGATCATCAAGAGTTATATTAAAAAACTATCTCTGTAAAATAATTGTGGAATTTAACACATGGTCATCTAAATTTTAAAGATCCAATTTTACTTCAAAAGAAAGAGATGTTTTAGGGTCTTCCAATTTTTAAGGATGAAAATAATAAATATGATGGTTTGTGCACCAGAAAAATATAGGAACGAGTTTCATATAAGTGTAAATAAAACAAAAAATGATCATCTTGATTCAATTTCATAATGATGTGTGTTGAATATTGCAAACCAAATCACTTGAGGAAGATTTTTATTTTCTTATCCTCATTGATGTTAGAATAATATTTACATGGGTTTATTTCATAAGAAAGAAAAATCATATGTTGGAATATTTGAAAGAGTTCCTCATCTAAAAGAAGAATATTATGTAGAATAAAATATACAACAAGTTCTTCACTTGGGCAAATAAGGGGAACCAAATGCTCCAATGTTGAAGAATGGCAAGAAGAAATTTTAGTTTGATTTGTCCTTGAATTAAATTGAGAATTAAAATTGAATTATATTCTCATAGCAACTTGTAAATAGTTAATTAAGTTTAATTAACTTAATAGCCTAGGAATTTCAAGTTGGAAGTATTTCTGTAGTCATGTATATGTTCTCCCTAAGTTTTAGGGTTCCAATATGAATTTAAATTGAGTTGGAAATCAGATCACTTAGTTTACTGAGTGAAGTTTAGTTGAATTGGTTCCAAACTGTTTTTGGAACTAATAGAGGACTAACATTCACTTGGTGCACTAATGCATCCAATAGTGCTACTCCAATTCCATGAAGATTCTCTCATGAGAAACGCATGCATGTTAGTTCAGAGAAAGACCCAGTTTAGACTAGAGTGCAGGGACATTGTATTATCAATGATATTATTTACTAGAGTGTAAATATCATGCATGCATCAGAGATTGATCATATGTTTGGATTTTGCAGTTTTGGAAGCATGAAATCCATCTAAATACGAGTTATTCATCCTATGAATTACACAAAAGATTAGGGGCTTGGAGAGGTGCATAATTGGCTAAGTGTTTAGCAAGAGCTAGCTTGTGAGCTGAGAGAATTGAGCATACTTGTGTCGAATTGTTATAGTGAGAAAAAAAAAATTATATTTACTCATATTTCTGATATATGAAATAAAAATACTGGGGTTTTGAGTAGTGGCTTTTCCCAGATACATCTTGTGTTATGTGCCATTTATTTATCTTATTTTTGTTCATGTTGTTATCATTGATATATTGGCTTCCATTGGTTGAAAGTAGAAGTAGATTCTTGTCATGTGCTTTAGTAGATTGCATGAGCTTGTGAATCTACAGGATTTTCTACAGGGTATCGGAGTTGATAAAAATATATTAGAGGAGAATTTCAATTTTTGAGTTTTGGGTTACAGGGGAAAATCTAATTTGCAATAGATACTTCACGATTGGGAGATGGCATTCTATGGTTTGAGGCTCGAGCATGCCTTGGAAGGTAGCTTGAATTTTATAGTCTCGAGGGATAAAATGGAAGCTGAGATAGAGGATAATGGCTTGAAGGAATTCGTTGATCAAGAAATTCCTAAGACAGCAGTATCAGATGCACATAATTTTGCCGAATGGAGGAAGTGTGTGGTGAATGTGAGGCAGATAATCCTTGAGGGATTTCGAGACCACATTGTCTCAAGTCTCCATGGCAAGGAAACTTTGTATGATATGTGGAAAACATTGACGAACTTGTATCAGAATAGAAGTGACCAAAGGAAATTGGCATTGAAGGAAAAACTTCAAAAAATCAAAATGGAGAAAGGTGAGACTATTCAAAAATACTTGACCAAGTTCACTCAATGTTATGATGAACTTGGAAGCGTTCGAATCACAGTTGTCGAGGATGATATGGTGAGTCTTTATCTTCTAGGACACCCAAAGGGTTGGCATAGTTATCAGGACTCTATCAATGGTCAGGAGAAGTTGATGGATTGGGAACAACTATGGTCAGATTTGATGTAGGAGGAGATCAGGAGGAACACCAAGGATGGATCTTCATCAACAATTTATGATTAAGAGAATTGTGCCTTAGCCATTAAAGAAAAAAAGGGGAAAGGGAAAGCTTCCCATTCCAAATTGGATTCTTATCCTGGAGTTAAGAAGAAATACATGATGAAAGTTAAGTTCTTTCATTTTCATGAGCTGGCCCATTTTTCTACAAGTTATCCACTCAATAAGTCTAAGAAGAAGTCCTCAAGAGGTGCGAAGGGTGAGGCTTTGGCCTCTCAATTTGAATTAGACTTTTCCCTCATTTCATGCATGGTATCATCAATGATGGTAAGTGTATGGTACTTAGAAATTGGATCTTCATTCCACATGGCTGGAGGCAAAGAGTTATTCAGTGACTTGGAGGAGAAAGACCTTCATATGCATATCGAGATTAGTGATGATGGGAAGTATAGTGTTACTATATTGGGAATGATTACTTTTCAGAGGGAGCATGGGGCTCCACTCACCTTGGATAATGTTATGTATGTGCCTAGGCTGAAGAAGAACTTGGTATCTATTGCCATGCTTGAGGATAGAGGTTACAATGTGATCTTCTTGAAAGGAAAGGCTTTCCTTTGACACATAGTCATGGGTCAAGTAAAGACCATAGGGATTCAAGTGAAGAATCTCTATAAGCTGGAGGTAGAGGAGTGTTCTTATTTTAGCCAAAAAGCAGAAAATGTGCAAAGTTGAGACATTGGTGAGTTGTGGCATAGGCGATGGGACCACTTGCATCATGTGGCTTTGAAGATATTGCAACAAACCTCTACCGATCTTCCTAAAGATATGCTTGAGCAAGTCGATACATGCAAGGGATGTACTTTGGGACAATACACCAAGTCTTCCTTTCATGACAGAGACAATCGAGCAGAGGTTGTTCTAAAGAAATTCCATTCATATGTGTGTGGACCATTCTTGACAGCATCCATGGCCAAACATAGGTATTATGTTATATTTGTTGATGACTATTCTTGTAAATTTTGGATATTTTTCATACAGAAAAAGGATCAAACTTTCACAAAGTTTTGTGAGTTTTAATCATTTGTGGAGAAAGGGTCGAGTAAGAAGGTTAAATATCTACGGAGTGATAATAGTGTTGAGTATGTATCAAATGAGTTTAAGAACTTTTGTGTAGTGGAATGGATTAAACAGGAGTTCATGATGTTGCATGATCAAGGCCTACCAATACAATTGTGGGTTGAGGCATGTAACATAATGTTTTATGTTCAGAACCATAGCCCACATCAGATACTTGAGATGAAGACAACAAAGGAGGTTTATTCTGGTAAGAGGCTAGATGTTGGTCACTACACAATTTTTGGGTCATCGGTATATTCCCATGTGACCAAAGATTCATGGAAGAAGCTTGAGCCTACCATAGAGTTAGGGATATTTGTGGAGTACGCTTATACACCTCACAATTATTGGGTGTGCTTTCCAACCAACGAGATGATAGTGGTTCACAGGGATGTTAGATTGGATGAGGAGAAGGCCATGTGAGATTCCCTTGAGATGGAGCTTGAGCTACATGTTGATGAGAATCTTTTAGCTACTAAATTTGAGGAGCCTTAGATTGATGTGGACTAGCCACATGTAGAGGATTCGGGAGTGGACACATCAATTCAAGCATAGTCTTCGAGAGAGGGAAGAAAGCATACTAGAGAGGCTGAAAAATTGTTGGATGATGCAAGGGAGAATGTGGGAGCACCCATTTCTTAGTGCAAGAAGATGAGGTCAGCTAAGAGTTACACTGGATACATGGCTCTTATGGGTGAATGTGTTGTGAAAGAGTCATCTTACTTTAAGGAAGTAGTGTAACATTCGGTTTGGGTTGATTCCATGGTGGAGTATGACTCTATAGTTCATAAAAGTGTTTGGAATGTGGTCCGGAAACCGAAGGAAAAGTCAGTGGTGAGCTCTTGTTGGCTTTACAATTTAGAAAGATTCATATGGTAATGTGGAGAAGCATAAGGCTACATTTGTGGCCCGTGGATTTTTACAGGTAGAGGGGATTCACTATGATGACACCTTTAGTCCTATTGCAAGGTACTCATCAATCATATCTATATTGGCACTATCAGCATTGATGGGTTGGAAGATACATCATATGGATGTGAATACAACCTTCCTTAATGGCATGATTTAAGAAGAGGTGTACATAGAGTAGTCTGAAGGTTTTGAAACCTTTGACCATGGGTCGCATGTGTGCCAGCTCAAGAGATCATTGTATGGGCTGAAGCAAGTAGCCTGTGCTTCATACACTATGATATATAGCTACTTCATCAGGTTTCTCTTCACGAAGAGTGAAGTGGATGTGAACATGTACCACATAGTTTGTTGATCATTGTACTTTGCGTTGATGATATCATACTGACAGGTGATGATTAGTTGGTCAAGTCTTGTAAGGAGGACTTTGAAACATAGTTTGAGATGGAGGACTTGGGGCTCATGCATTACTTTCTTGGCATCAAGGTACAGAAGGGAGATAGGGAGTTGTTTGTGTCTCATGACAAGTATGCCAATGAGATACTCAAGAGATTCTGCATGGAGAGCAACAAACCCATGGAGACTCCTTTAGTAGGTAACTAGAGGAAGGAGGATGCTACTTCAAGGGAAGTAGTGGAAGATATTGTTTATAGGCAGCTTGTGGGTTCACTCCTATACTTGTTGAACACGCAACTGAATACATGTTATGTAGTTAACCATCTTAGTCAAGCGATGGTTAAACATACCAAGTTATATTGAAAGGTGGCAAAGCATGTGTTGAGATACCTCAGGGGCACTTCTTAGTATGGATATGGTAAAAATGGAAAGAGGGAGTGAAGCTTCAAGGCTTCACTAATGCATATTGGGTAGGGAGTCCATCCGACTTGAAAAGCACATTAGGAAGGATCTTTAGTATCGGGTCAGTGGCAGTTTCTTGGTGCAGTAGGAAATAGAGATTGGTTGCACTCAGTTCAGAAAAGAAAGAGTACATGGCTACGAATCAGGAAGTATGTGAGGCCATCTGGATGAGGAAGATCCTGCTTGGTTGTTTGGTCAGTGGATGAATCCAACTATGATTTACTGTGATAATCAGAGTTGTATCAAACTCTCTGAAAATCCAGTTTTTCATGATCGCTCCAAGCATATTGACATCTGATATCATCATCTCAGAGATTGTGTATTGATGTGGATTATGTTGTTAGAGTACATTCCCATAGAGGAGAAAGATGTTGACATTTTGACAAAGGCATTGTCAAGATGTAAATTCAAGTTTCATAGAGATAGGATCAAGGTAGTTGATAATCCCTTTCTTGTTGAGAGGGAGTGGTGATGAATGGAAACAAGAAATTCCAGTTCAATTTATCATTGAATTAAATTGAGAATTAAAATCGAATTCTATTCTCATGGCAAGTTGTAAATAGTTAATTAAGTTTAATTACCTTAATTAGCTTAGGAATTTCGAGTTGGAAGTCTTTATGTAGTCATATATATGTTCTCCCTAAGTTTTAGGGCTCTAGTATGAGTTTAAATGGAGTCGGAAATTAGATCACTGAGTTTACTGAGTTAAGTTCAATTAAAATAGTTCCAAATTGTTTGTGGAACTAATAGAGGACTAATAGTCATTTGGTACACTAATGCATCCACTAGTGCTACTCCGGTTAACTGAATATTCCCTCATGAGAAACTCATCTATGTTAATTCCGAGAAAGACCCAGTTGAGGCTAGAGTGCAAGGACAGTGTACTATCAACGATATTATTTACTAGAGTGTAAATATCATGCATGCATCAGAGATTGATCCTATGATTAGATTGAACCGTTCTGGAAGCATGAATTCCCTTTAAATATGAGCTATTCACCCTAGGAATTACGCAATATATTAGGGGCTTGGAGAGCTACATAATTGGCTAAGTGTTGGCCAAGAGCTAGCTTGTGAGCTAAGAAAGTTGAGCATACTTTTGCAGAATTTTTCGAGTGAGAACAAGCTTTGTATCTTCAATCATATTTCTCATATATTCAATACAGATAGTGTGGTTTTGAGCAGTGGATTTTCCCAAATACATCTTGTGTTATGTACCATTGATTTATCTTCTTCTTATTCATATTGTTTTCATCGAGCTATCAGCTTCCATTGGTTAAAAGTAGAAGCAGATTCTTGTCCGGTGATTTAGTACATTGCATGAGCTTGTGAATCTATACAATTTTCTACATCCAATGCCCCCATTAAATAAAAAACTTAATCAAGTTTAGGTACTACTTCCCAAGAAGGTGAATATGATTGAAATTTTTCCTTCTAAGTATTAATGATGAAACCCAAATACTAGGATCATATCCGAAGAAGGTCACCATGATTGAAAAATATCCTTCTCGATAGAAATGTGTGAGTTAATTGTTAGTACCAAGTCCTAATAAGGAAAACATGAGTGTAAAGGATACTTCTTATAATAACTAACTAAATCAATGACTAGGAGAAAGCCCATGGAAGGAAAAAATGAGTGCAAATGATCCTTCTTAGAAGAAGTTGAAAACCTAAGATATGACTCTTTTGAATTCAGATGTGGTTGGGTACAATACACCAATACACTAGGAATATATAATGGGGTAGCATGGTCTAAATTTGAATAAGGATGGGAATAAGCATATGAAAACTTATTGACAGTAACAATGATTCTATTATGAGAAAATCACATCACCTGAAAGAGTGTAGATGCCATAGTATTCATAGCATATACATAATCACATGCAAGGACCATGCTGAATTACAATGGGTCATACACAACTATCAAATAAATTAAGGTATTATTCCCACATAATGTCATAGGAAATCAAGGGAAAATCCCTAATTAAGATCCACTAGGTCTTTCATCAAAGGCCACACTTTAACTAGCAGCTAACACAATCTTAGGGAATGCATAACTTCCCAATTTTATGTCACAGGCTAACTTCATTCCATGGATTAACAATGTATAAATTGTATATATCATGAATTTGAGGTTCAAACAATGTAATATGTAAATATTGTGTATTGAAAATAATAAAATGAAATACATCATCAATTGTAAGAAAAACACAAATAGAGTTATAGGGGAGTATGATTCCACAACGTAAGGGGATGAAAAGGAGGTCCAAAAGGGAAATATACATTATCATAATCCCATTTCATTTTCTTAGATTAATTATCATTGTCAAATGATACCAATTTTTCTAATTAAATTCCAATCCTTGAATGCAAGTGTGAGGTTGGTAGAAGAGTGATCCAAATTGGATTTTGGATAGACTTCTAAGTCTAAAGTGTTCCTCATAGAGAAAAATGAAAGTCCAAATATGCTCCTAGAAATAGTCCCATTGCATAGATATTTTCATCCTGAATCTACTACAATTTGAATGGGCTAAAATGGACTTCGGATGCAGACGTTACCGTAGAAAGAAGATTGCATTTGTCCTTTGAAAAAGGAGGCATTCCCCCTAAAAATGGCATAAAAGGCCTTATAAAAGAAATCTCATCCCAAATAGCCAAAGGGAAGGACTTAAAGCGGAGGTGGAAGGGATCCCTGACTGTGACCTTTGACTTATCACATCATAGATAGGCCAGCATATGATATCGGTACCCTAGGCTATGCGATGGAGCGATTGTGATGGGTTGAGCGGCAAATCGGTGATCAGCACACCCAAAAGGGAAGGACCCCTGGGACAACGCAACATGCAATCACCAATATGAGCATCGGTGGATTGGCATACCCAAAGGGCAGACCCCTGGGCTGTTGTGATTGCGATTAGTGATCAGGACCTGGACCCGATAGGGATTATCGACCCGATTGCATAAATTTTGAGATTCATATTTTTAGATTTCTTATATATTCTTTTGTATTTGAGGTTTTGGCCATTACGCTATGTGATGTGATATGCAACTTAAGCCAGACCCGAAAGGGTTTATGGATACGAATATATATATTTTGAGTTCTGGTAAAAAGGGTTTTTCTATGTATTTTTGCATTTTCGTTAAATAAACAAAATACAAAGGGAATGTGCCCAAAGCAATAAAAGCTAGACTCAAAATATTTATAGGCACAACATTATATTATTTGAGTTTCGTAATGAGCAGGATTTTGGGTGGGCCTCAGGCAATAAGTGGTATTGGATGGACTATGCCCAATCCCATACACTAGTTGACACATGGCTTGGCACCAAAGAGAGAAAAATGCCTTCTTGGGTGGGTAATCTCCGTGTGCATAAGCCACTCGAAATGAATATCAACCATTGGATTATAGATCACCCATATCAATGGTAAGCTTGCGATATCGACCAAAGGCAGATCTGAAAGGATTATAGGGCAGATTCAATGATTTTTCAAGTTCGATAGAAAGAGTTTTTGTGTGTTTTTAGTGTATTTCTCTATGTAAACAGGGAAATGTGTTCCTGAGGATTTTAACTATGCCACTGGTACTTTCCATTTAAAAATAGGTGGCCACCATGCATGAAGGAGTTTGACAATGATTGTTTAGTGCTTAGAGGAGATTTGAACGGATAAGGAGCAGAGAAGTCGCAGATCTGCAGAGGGATGAGTACATGTAGAGAAATAGTTGGGGAAGCCACAGAGTTGAGAAATATGTCTTAAAGGAGCAGAAAGCCTAGTTGGCAAAAGCTAGAGGTCGCTGAAGGAGAGTTGTTAGCTGAAAGAGAGAAAAGCTAGCGAGCACGATTAACACGCAGCAAAGTTGCAAAAGGTCATTGGAAGGTTGCTAAAGGCTGTTGGGAGGTCTAGCGAACCATTGATGCATGCAGAGGCCAAGAGAAAGAGCTCAAAGAAGCCAGAGCCAAAACCAAGAGTCAGAGCTAGAGTGCAGAGCTAGAAAGCCGAGAGCTTCAGAGCCAAGGATGAGATGGTGTTCTAAGCCCATTGTTTCTATGTAAAACAATGGATTTGAGTGTGGAGCTACTAAAAGAACTGATTCCATAATCCGAAAGATCCTAGTTGAGTTTACTAGAGCTCAAAGAGACGTAGCCCAAGAGTTTTATGTGAACTCCAAATTAATATTGTTGTCCATGTGTTGTTATTTGCTACACTATTGCACTGTTACATGTATTTACATATCATCACAAACAACAGATTTTAAAGCATATAATCAGTTAAAAGAAACATAAGCATACACCTTATTGTCAAGCACAATATTAGTTCCACATTGGTTAATCATAGTTGTTTTAGGAATAATTAAGCTTTGGAAGTGGGAGAGGTTCTTCTAATCTCACAAGAAGCCTTTAGTGCCCCATTTTCAGATCAGTGTTATTGGAGCCTGAGATTAACCCCACCTTCAAGAAGGTGATATCAAAGTTGGTTATAGCGAAGCAAGTGGTATCAGATCAAAGTGCTTGATTGACAGAGCAAAAGATTGCTTGTCTAAAAGGTGTTTGGGTAGTCAAGTTTTGATTGTCTGATTGATTGTATGCTTGTTGCAGACTGACTATTGTTTGAGTTTATAGAGGTGAAGGGAAATCTATTGATAGCTCAGTCTAGGAAAGACAAGGAGGAAGAAGGCCTGAAGGCATTTTTCTATCCCAAAGGACCTCAAAGCAATCCTTGAAACACAAGAGGTTGGTTGCAACAGGTTTCTTGGATAAGCTCTTTGTTAGTCTTGTTTAAAGTTCTTATGTTCATTTGCATAATGAAAACTTCTACAAGTGAATCCTGAAATTCCTCCTTCATCACAAGATTCTTTGATGGAGACATGAAGCAAGACTTGTTCATCATGATGAACAAGGTGAGGGAAATGTATGAGGATGGAAGGAAGAGAAACATACATAGAGAGCAGTTGAATTCCATGGACGAAGAGAAGCAGATGCTTTCCAACAAATTGCAGGAAATGGAGAGGCAACTTCATATTGAAAATATGAACCTAAAAAGGATGCATGTGTTGGAGTCATAGCTCTTTGTTTCCAAAGAAGCCTTGGTCAAGTATCCACTTGAAGAAGAGGTAAACCATTCAAGTTTGCCTTCAAATAATTCTAATAATGATTATATTGGTTGCTTTGAAAAACATAATAGAGGCATAGGTTCCAATCTAATGTCCAAGATGGGTTATGAAGGAAAGGGCTTGGGTAAACATGCACAAGGTATTTTTGAGCCAATAATAGTTGAGGAAAGGCCTAAGTATTTGGCTCTTGGTTATGGAGAGCCTTATGGAGAAAGTTCCAAAGTTGCCATGAAGGCCATTGAAATAGCTCCAAGAAGGAGTTGCATTGCAGGTCTTCTACCTCAAGAGTGTGAAGATTATATTTAGGAGGAATGCAATAGCTTGAAACATCATTTGCAAGATGCAAGTGTTCAGAAGCATACACTTGAACTAGGGAGTTGTGAAAACTCTGTAGCCTTGAAGATATTGATGGTGTTCCAAAGGGAGCCACTTCTTCATTTGCTTCACCTCCTCGTGAAGGCAATAAAGGTGAAAGAGAAAGTTATAAATCTGGTTCTAATCATCTTCCTTTTGATTTTGCAAAGCATGATAAATTTCCACATTTATATGGGAAAAGAATTGCATGTTCCTTTTGTGGTTTGGATAACCATCATGTTTTAGATGTTGGAAGAGAATGGCCACATACAGGAAACTTTTGAAGGAAAAAAAGCAAGAAGTCAAAGGTCCATTGGACAAGGCAAATCATGTTGTGAAGAGGATGCACATGTGTTGCACTTACTACGATAAACAAGGACATCTTGCTGAAAGGTGTTGGACTCGGAATCCAGCAATGCTTCCACAAAATCTAAAGAAGGTGTAAAGAGAATATGGAAAAAATAGAAAGGAAGATTCCATGAATGATGTGTATCAGGATGATTCACATGTTGATGCTGATGTGCAGACAAAGGAAGGACATTTGAAATGGATTGGTAAGAAATGGTTAGAGTTCTTATCCAATTAAGATTGCATGTCTATTGATGCATCTATTTGCATATCTTTGTTAATGGAATGCAAGTTGCAAATTTCTACCGAGAAGGTGAATGGAAAAGTTGAGTAGGAGGCTCACTTTGTTGCTGCAACATTATATTTCATGCCAGCTTCGAAAGTACGGTGTGCTTAAGTGAAAGTTGAAGGATGAAATGCATGCATGACCATGACATCCATGAACATAAGGATGTTGACGTTTTCCTTGTATTTGAACATAACAATGTAAACTTCGAAACGGGAACTATAAACTCAAAACGGGAACTCTAGCCAAAAAACCCCAAAAAAACATTAAAAACAGTGCTAAAAACAAAAAGTGTTGATGTTGGAATAACATCTTTTTTTTCTAGGGTAAATTTTCAACATGTTTTAAAAATGGCGGTGAAAACCAATTTTTTGTGCAAAAATTGTCCAAAAAACACCCTCAAAACAAAGTGTTGATGTTCGAATAACATTTTTTTTTTCAATGGTAAATTTTGTGCAAAAAACACCCTCAAAATGAAACGTGTTGATGTTGGGATAACAAATTTTTTTTTCAAGGGTAAAATTTCAACATTTAGAAATAATGGTGTGAAATATTTTATCATG
>APFE030954583.1:71887-91114 GCA_000404065.3 Pinus taeda
AAAACACACATGTTTTCTATAAGTTTAAAATGTTTTTTAAATTTATTTATTTTTTTAATTGGAAAAGACATATTTTTAAAATTTTTGTATTTTTTTTTTCTTAATTTGAGCTTATTTTTGTCTTTTTAGTTTTTTCTAAATGTTTTTAATACTAATTTTACTAGTTTTTAATTTTTTTTTGTTAATCTTCTACTTTTGTTTAATCTAGTTTGTTTTTTATTTTTTTTTCTTAGTTTTTGTTAATGTTTTTTTTAATCTTTCTATTTTTGCTTGCTTAAATATGTATATATATTTCTATTTTTTATTTTTTTTCCAAATTCTTTTATGGTTTATGAGATAAAGTTTTTTTTAACATATTTTTTTTGTTTGTTTGTCTTTTTTTTGTATATTTTTATATCTGTTTTTTTTAACTAATCAACATTAAGAAAAATAAAAGTAAAACAACTTGAAAATTCGTTAAATAATCATAATTTTAAAAAAAATGGACATAATAAATTTTAATGTGTGAAAAATAAATCCTCTAAAAAAGAGGTATGCTGCATCAACACGTTGCATTTGCATGTTTAAAAATCAGTATGAAAATCACTAACATTTAAAAACAAATATTTATATTTGATACATAAGAAAATTTAAAGTGTCAAAAATATGCTTCCAAAAAAAAAAGAAGTGTATTCTGCATCACCACTTTTTAAAATCGGGTCACGTTTTTACTACCCACATGAAATGGGTAATCTTATCGGTTAGTTAAAGTGGCAAAAACTATGCTCTAAAAAAATTGTGCGTTCTGCATTGCCCCTTTTCAAAATCGGGTCAATTTTTTGCTATCTCTATGAAACGAGTAACAGTATCAGTTCTTGTTTCAAAGTTTACGTTGTTATATGTATGTGTAATTAACTTGAAGGGCTTATTAATTTAAACATGCATGTAATATTGACTTAAGAAAAGTTGATTTGGTCTCCAAGATGGAGATAATTATGAAGTGTTTCATCTTTTTAAAAAAAGAGTTCTAATGGTCTTTTTCTACATGCTTGACTTGGAGGGTCATTTGTTTTAAAGACATGTTTTATGGGCTTGTTATCTAGTCCATCATTTGTATGCAGATGTAAGACATGGAGGTGTTCACAAGATGTGAAATCTGTTTCTTTTGTGAAGCAAGCATTTAGTCCATCCAGTTGTTGTCTGTGTTTCTATTGTTGTTAACAGTTGTTGTTGACAGCTTTTCAAATAGGTACAAATGAAATTTTTGTGGATTAGATGTACTTCAAATTTGTTTGATCCACCTTGGATCAATGATCAAGGTAGAAAAGTTCAAACTTCCTTCTGTGACCATCTCAGTAGGAGTTTTGCAAGAAGGCAAGGAAGGTAGTTCTTCCGAAGAGAACTAGCACATCCAAGAAGGAAAATGGTTAGAGACTTTAGCTCAGAGACACTATGCAAGGCAAGTGTATGGAGGCTGAAAGAACAAGGTGTTGTTACTCTCATTTACTATTCAGATCAGTATATCAGTCTTTTGGAAACCAGAAGTTCTTTAGTGGGAAGGCGTGATCCAAAATGGATTTTGGATAAACTTATAAGTCTAAAGTGTTCCTTGCAGAGGAAAACGAACGTCCAAATATGCTCCTAGAAATAGTCCCAGAGCGTAGATCTTTTCATCCTGAATCTACTGCAATTTGAATGGGCTAAAATGGACTTTGAATGCATAAGTTACCGCAAAAAGAAAATTGCCTTTATTCTTTGAAAAAGGAGGCATTTCCCCTAAAAATGGCACAAAATGACTTATAAAGGAAGTCACATCACAAATAGCCAAAGGGAAGGACTTAAAGCAGAGGCAGAAGGGATCACCGACTGTGACCTCTAACTTATCACATTGGAGATAGGCCCACATGTGATATCAGGACCTCGAGCTATGCGATGGATCGATTGCAATTGACAGATCGGTAAATCGGCAATCAACACACCCAAAAGGGAACGACCACCGGGCCAATGCAACATCCAATCATCGATATCAGCATTAGCAGATCGACATACCCAAAGGGCAGACTCCCGGGCCATTCTGATTGTGATTAGCGATCAAGACCTGGACCCAATAGGGATTATGGACCCGATTACATAAATTTTGAGATCTGTATTTTCGGATTTTCTACATATTCCTTTGTATTTGGGGTTTTGGCCATTACACTATGTGATGTGATATGCGACTTAAGCCAGACCTGAAAGGGTTTATGGATGCGAATATATATATATTTTGAGTTCCAATAAAAAGGATTTTTGTGTGTATTTTCTCATTTTTGTTAAATAAATGAAATATAAAGGAAATGCACCCAAAGCGATAAAAGTCGGACCCAAAAGATTTATAGATGTAGCCTTATATTATTTGAGTTTCGTAATGAATGAGATTTTGGGCAGGCCTCAGGTGGTAAGTGGTATTGGATGGGCTCAACCCGATCCCATACACTAGCTGACACGTGCCTTGGCGTCGAAGAGAGAAAACCGCCTTTTCAAGCGGGTAATCTCTATGCACATAAGCCACCCGAAATGAATATCAACCGTTGGATTAGAGATAACCCAGTTCAAAGGTGGGCTTGCGATAGCGACCAAAGGCGGATCTGAAAGGATTATAGGGCGGATTCGATGATTTTTGAAGTCAAATAGAAAGAATTTTTGTGTGTTTTTAGTTTATTTCTCTGTGTAAATAGGGAAACGTGGTCTTGAGGATTTTAACTGTGCCAATGGTCCTTTCCATTTAAAAACAAGTGGACACCATGTCTAAAGGCATTTGACAATGATTGTTTAACACTTAAAGGGGATTTGAACGGACGAGGAGTATAGAAGCCGTAGAGCCGCGAAGGGATGAGTACATGTAGAGAAACAACTGGGGAAGCCATAAAGGCAGGAAAAATGCCTCAAAGGATCATAAAGCCCAGTTGGCGAGAGCTAGAGGTTGCTGAAGGAGAGCTATTAGTTGAAAGAGTGAAAAGCTAGAGAGCACAATTGACAAGCAACAAAGCTGCAAAAGGTCGCTGGAAGGTTGCTAAATGTTGCTGGGAGGTATAGCGAACCATTGATGCACATAGAGGCTAAGAGAGAGAGATCAGAGAAGCTAGAGCCAAGAGCCAGAGCCAGAGTCAAGAGCCAGAGCCAAAGTCAAGAGCTAGAGAAAGAGCGCAGAGCTAGAAAGCCGAGTGCTTGAGAGAAAGGGGTGAGATGGTGTTCTAAGCCCATTGTTTCTCTGTAAAATAGTGGAGTTGAGTGTGGAACTAGTAAAAGAATTGATGCCATAATCCGAGAGATCATAGTCGAGTTGAATAGAGCTCAAGGAGACGTAGCCCAAGAGTTTTGGGTGAACTCCAAATTAATATTGTTGTCCATGTGTTTTTATTTACTGCACTATTGCACAATTACATGTATTTACATATCAGCACAAACAACGTATTTTAAAGCATATAATCAGTTAAAATAAACATAAGTATACTATTGGGTGTGGAGCATGATTATGTAGAGGTCTTTGTTCCAGTCGGATGTATACCCCAAGAAGATTGTACACCCCTCCATGCGGGGGGGGTGGGGGGGGACTTGTCCACCCGACGGGGGTTCAAGGGGGTCGATCCACCCCAGCTGGGGGGTCCAGGGGCTAGTGGTATAGTAAATTCTAGTCAATCTGGGCCATTCATTAGGCGAATGATTTGACGGTAGAACTTATGTTTAGTTTAGGGTTTTTTTCCCTAGAAGGAAACCCCTCTCTTCGTATGAGGGCATTGTATTAAGGTTGTGGAATAGATTTGTATTCTCCGAGTGAGAAATAGAGAGGTGAGACTATGAGAGAAAATAGAGGATATTATAGCGGATCTATTGTAGGTTGTGTCTCTTCATTTTGCTAGATAATAGAAAGGAAGGACTGGCTATTTGAGGTGGACGTAGCCCAAAATGGGTGAACCACGTATATCTGTGTCTCTCTGGTTTTATGTGTTTATGTTTTTCTACATATTATATGTCTTTCATTTCTTTATCATATATATAATTTTTCTAAAACATACACCTTATTGTCAAGCACATTATTAGTTCTGCATTGGTTAATCATAGTTATCCTAGGAATAATTAAGCTTTGGAAGTGGGAGAAGTTCTTGTAATCTCACAAGAAGCCTTTAGTGCCCCATTTTCAATCAAAGAGTCATATCAATTATTTGTTGAAGCGTGAGGACTAAGTACACTCTTATAAGAGGTGGGTGAGAGAGTTATCCTGCACATTTATGACATCACCGACTAAGTACAATCATCCTTAGGGAGAGTGGTAATCAAAAAATAATTCACATGATAAATGGAAATTTGAGTGGAAGATAGAAAGTAGTTTTATAACAATAAGAGGTGAGGAATTATAAGAATAGAAATAAGTCATGACTATGTGTTGAATATAGTTTCTTGAAGTTGGTATTTAAGCTAGAAACTAGGTTGGTATGCATAGGAGAAGTTTTTAATAAGAAAGTACCCAAGAATTCTTTTATTGGTTGTGTGAGCACTTAAGTAATAGTGAGAGTTATTGGATCCTCCCAACTAAGAAATTCCTAGTTGGTATTGTGATGAAGCCTTGGAGGGGGTGGATATTTTCTAAGTGATTGTGGTGCAAAGAAGGAAATATAACCCCTTATCTTTTTTTTTTTATGTTGAATAGAGCTATGGGTTGGGAATTTGTTTAGGAGTCATATCACTATGTTTCTACTAGGTATTGAATCTTGAAAATAGATAATAGGATCCCATAGGAGCTTTCCCATCCTTGTGGAGTCATATCCCAAACTTAGGGTGACGTTCTCCTAAGAGAGATAGAGTAGTGGAGTCTACAATTTGGTGAGTATGTAAAGTCTACAACCAATTGTGTGAATTATTTTTAAATATAACTTCTTTATCACTATTTGTATTTATAGTTTAAATTATATGTAGAAATGTTTGGATGTTTTCTTTAATTCATGCTCAATATGCTTAAATGTTTTTATGAATGTTTAATTCCTTTATATTCATGATTATAAGCATTATTTTTAATTACATATACATTTATAGCATGTTGTGTATATTATATGTTAGAGAAAATTGTATCATAGATCATTTTTAGTAGTAACATGGTATGGATGAGGATCTAGGCGTGTTATATCCTTGGGGAATAAAATACTTGTAGAATCTCCTTGACCCACCATACATCAATAAGAATTTAATGACTAATATTGAACCCTTAATTGGAAGGGTGTATAAGAAAGGAAGGAAAGGTTCAACATGATTATATCAACCAAAGGAAATGATCCTAGAACTTGGAGAGAGAATACTCAAAGTGAGAAGAATTCCCCCTTTCCCAAAATATTTTGAACAGAGAGTTAAGAAAATATGGCTAATGGACACAACACTCTTCAAAGGAAGAGTGACATTGACCAAATATTAGATCAAATTAGCTAATTTAAACCCATCACCCTCCAAGGGAAGAGTGGGATAGTATGAAATTTGCATTGAATCAATTAATTCATCAACCAAAGGTTGAATAAGCTACTATGAAATTGTTGTCATTGTGACAAACACCCTCCAAAATTTTGCTTACACTTGAATTTTGTAGCCTATTGAGGATCTCGTGATATGTTTTTATATGATCACTTAGTGGTCAATTAATGTTTTATTAAGTATTAAGTCTTATTTTAAGTGTCAAAATCAATTTTTTATGCACTCTCAGTTCTTGAAGAATTCACAAGTGCACTTGTTTCGATGAAATCTTACATAGGCACTATGCAAATATTAAAGGTAAGGCTTGCAAAATCACTAGAGACAGTGACTGTGTAATCCACAAGCACAATGTATTGAAAAACATATGTTGACACTCAGTGCACACTCTCCATTGATAGCCTCCCTCACTTTTATTATAATTGTATTATTATTTTGGTGAGTTTTCCAAACTATCACTCTAGCGCACCTTTTTTTTCACAAGTGTCACTTTCACATTAAAAAAAAAAAAAAAAATCGTACATTCACTTTAATAAGTGTCATTTCCATGTTATATTTACTCTAGAATGTGTCACTTCCACTTTCTTTAAGCCTTTGCAAGTGTTGTTCACACTTTTTTCTTACTTTCACAAGTGTCATCTTTGGGTATGGGAAGTTTGACACATTGTAAAAGTAGAATTATAGTTCATTTCAAGAGGAAAATTTGGTACCAATGGGTCCTATTTATCATATAAACATGTATTAGACTCATTCCCAAAGTTTTGTGCAATGTCATACTATTGTCATAATTGTCTTCACAAAGCATATCTTAAGTGTCGCACTTGGAAGAGAATATTATTTTATCATCACATTAAGGGGATCATAATTATTCTGAGTGTTGAGTCTTTCATGTGGTTTCATCAATAGTGTTGAGTGTGTGATCATGCTCAAGTCTAACCTTGATTTCATATCTACCTCATTGATCCCACACTTCGTCAAATTTTATAAAGTCTCATTGCCAACCAACTTGAGCTCACTTTTCCCTCTAAAACTACGCATTAAACAATTGCAGGCTTCAAGCATGCACCCTTTCCTCCTGGAACTATGCAATGCATAGTCTCTTCCTCCAATGGGTGCATATTGTTAAGTCATGGTGATCAATCTTGACCTCCTGCTTCCCAGCACTACATAACCATGCCTCCATGCCAATCTCTTCCTATGCATTATGCAATTGCAAGCAACAATCTGCCTCCCTTCTTGCTTGAACTATGAAATTTCACAATACACTAGCCCTCTCTCTCCTGAACTTTGCATTGCATAGTCACAGTGGGAAATTCTACCTCACTGTGACCCTCAACTATGCAATCATGTTTCCCATGCCTCCAAAACTATGCATTGCGTAGTTGCAACCCCGAACCCCTCATTCTTGTCCTCTGGAACTATGCACTACAAAATACTTGATCCTTACTCCCTTTCTACTACCTAGTTCTACCTCAACCAATGGTTTTCATGAAGCAAGATAGACTAGGATATTTCTAGCTTGATGTCATCCTTCCATGAGTGGATTTCACTTACAGGTAGTATATCTTGACATGACAAGATAATGCTCAGAGAGGAAGAGAAGGAGACTATGCTAGAAGACATTTGTGAAGAAGGAACCATGAAGAAATCATCGATCAAGAAGATGAAGGGAGACTACATCATGAAAAAAGCTACAAGATAGAGATCACATAAAGGACTACATATCTTCAAGCCTTTTGGACAAGAAACAAGAATAACATGTAGCATCTACCATGAATATACAAAGAAGGCAGCAAGAGGACTATTTTGGCAATGCCACATTATCATGAAGTTATATGTCATCATTGCCAATTCATGGCTTGTACAAGAGTCATCTCAAGAGTCACATGTGTCATAGTGTCTTGCCACATCATTTGTGGAATGTAATTGTGTAATTTCCCAAAATGAGAAAACATAAATATGTGGAAGACCAAGGGTCCCACATGAAATATGAAGAATCACTATTGGTCCCAAAGTCATATAAAAGCTCATAGATCATATAATACTTTGAAAATTCATTGTAGAATCTCAAGGGTCATGAGGTAGGTCAAGAGTCAATATGATGTTGAGAGTCACCTCATTTGTTATAAATACATTGTCATAACTCAACCAAGGGGAATTCGTGACTTGAAATTTTCACCTTGGCTTCTCTCGCTTGGCATAGGAGAGAAGATATTTCTTCAGAGGAGCAAGTAGTGACTTAATATTCCACTATTGGGGCTAGGTTGGCTGCATTGTACTTATATATTTTGGAAATTTCATTTAATATATGAAGCTCGATGAGCCAACACATTTTCATGAATTTAGCGTAAATATCATAGGACCATTCATTAGATTTTTGCGGTATATGCTTCATTCATATGTAAAGAGGAAATTGAACTATTTCTGTCGATTTGGTACTTATCTTGTTGAAGGTGTGTTGTATTTGGTTTATTAACATGGTTGTCTTGTGAAATAATTTGCAAGTTAACTAATGATCCTCTTATGCTCTTATGTGTCTCTTTTAGGATAGTACTATTACTTTTCTTCTATACATTCACTCTCTTTCTACTTGCCATGAAAGTACCTTATATACATCGCAATTGTATGCCTCACATTATCAACTTACTTGTTTGTTTCAAAGAATGTTTGTATAACATCTCATGTTAATAATTATAGCTAAGGAAAATCATAAGGATAATGGAAAGTGGTCATATTTTTGGTCAAGGCTCCTACTCCAAATGGTGTGAGGTATAATTGGGACTTCACATTAGGGAGACCCTCTTGGTTGATGGATTTCAAACATTGTCAACAATTGGAGCTAGAAGGAGGGAAATATGAAAAGTTGTACCTATTGAGTTTGTTTTGAACCTCTTATCTTCAATGGATCTTCCCAAAATAATTATGCCAAAGTTTCTTTCTAATAGATTAGATATTTCAATCCCCATGGAATTAATTGATCACTTCTCTAATTTGAAGTTTGATGGAGAGGGTGAAACATTCATAGCTCAATATATATCTTTGTTTCTCCAAGTTTTTGAATATTATGAAATCAATTGTGAAGATGTTGTTAGTCAACTATTCACCCACACTCTTGAAGGTCAGGTAATGAAATGGTGTCATAGTTTAGTAGCTACTTCCATTCATTCATTTGAACAACTCGTTATGGAGATTCATCAAGCCTTTGACATGTATGATTTTCATTATTTTTGTGATATAATTGATCAAATTAGAATGAAACCTGGTGAATCTGTAAGTTTTTTTCTTAACCAATTTCTTCACCTTTTATATGAATTTACTCAGGGAGTGATCGACTTAGATTTTATCATGGAAAATTTTCAAAATTTGATTCTACTCACCATGAAATATTTTGAATACAACACCCCAGATGACTCTACTCTTCCAACTTATGTTAATCATAAGATACCCCAAATTTTAGAGGAGAAATCTATTATTCCTTTATTCCTTGCCTCATCATTTTCTAGTACCGATGTGGGTTCCTCCTTATGATGATGTCAAACATGGGAAATATAAAAATCAAATTGTTGATCCATCTCTTGAATCTTCATCAACTTTCAATGAATCAACTTCGATGGAGGAAACCTTGGAATGGTTTATGAAGCCTAGTGTTGCCTTGATGGGCCTTGACCTAGCTTCAACATTTAGTCTGCCAAGCAAATCCCTACACTACTAGCCCTTCTAGCATCAATCCGTGGAGTGCGGATTAAAGTCTCACCCGAAGCAGTATGGAGGGATGCAGGAACCAAGTTTCCTCACCCTGATATAGTTGTGATGTTGGTTTTATACCTTAACCCTACCTTTGCACATATCGATAAGCCTTTAGTGCTTATCAATGTACTTCTCTATTAGTTTTTAGAACCTCCACGAAGGTATGCAATCATCCTTTGCATAACTCTAACAAGTGATCCCGACACTTATGCACCTTTGTAATTACTTTGTTGTATAGTTCTCCCAATTATCTTAGGTGTTTTCCAATTCTATCATGCAATTTAAATTATCTTTACGTAAACATATATCTCTACTTGTGTTCATATAAAAAAGGAAAACATATAGATTTGCACATCAATTTAGCAATAAAACATAAACCTAGTGCTTAACATAACATAATTGCATGCAATTGGCAAAAGTAAAATACACAGCAATTTTAGAATACTCTTCTTTATTTATGATCTAGATGTTTAGTACAGACTCTGACTACCCTGCACACATGACTGCAGGGGTTTGTGCACTCAACTGCGAACTTCTACCCTAGGCCTATGTGCACTCAACTGCAGAGACTTCCTCCTACGCTAAGACTCTCGCTCTTAGCCCCTTTACATACTCATCAATGGCTCAACTTAACCCAACTCACCAAAACCTACTTAGACTCCTCTTAAGACCTCCTTTTGATACAATCCCATGGTCCATAGACCAAGGGTAGATCTCATCAAGCTGACACAACCTATCTCAACTAAGGGTGGAAACCATTTTTTACTTTTGATATCTTTATGCTCCGCAACCATAAAATGTGGAGACTCTACATTTCTTTATACAAAATTAAGGCCTTCTACCCCAAAACTTGGGTTTTTAACCCCAAAATTGACCCCAGGGGACTCGTTCCTGACAGGCCCCCAACATAAACATGGTGACTTGCCCTCGAGTCACTCAATCATTGTGGAGATCTTGTCACAAACACCTCTCAACTCTACTTGGACTACTGCAACTTCAACAATGCACTGTGTTACTGCTTGTGTCATCTCCTCAACCAACTGCTCCGTCGCTGGCTCTATACTATCTGACTGTATCTTCTGCTAGGTCACCTACAGACCAGCCAACTTTCCTTCGATGGTGGCAGTGAGTGTATAGGCTTCATCAAGCCAAGGACCTATTATGGCCTTGAGGACACTCTCTTTCTGTTGCACTACATCTACCTGCTCCTTTAGTACCTTTTCTTCCTGCAGTTTGGCTAGCCTCTGTGTAAGGGTGACGGTGTGCACTGTCACTTTGACTTCATCATACCATTGTTGCACCTCCTGGGCCTCCATTTCCGTCCTTTGCAAGGTGGGATCTTCCTGCAAATTGGTAACCACTTCGAGTGCCTGCTCAAACAGTGTGGTACACTCCATTATGACACTATTTACAGCTGCCATGACATCCTTCACAGTTGTCTCACACTACTCTCGGACTTTTGATAGAGTTGAAGGTTGGGCATTCAACTACAGTTCTGCAATCTTGAGGTTCAGTTCAAACTCAACCTTCACCAATTCTATTCTGGCATCACACGCTCCAGTAATGAGCTTCCAAATTTGCACATCTACAGGCTCATCATCCAGAATGGCCAGTTCTGGGACATACCTACATGCCTCAGCCACCACCTTGGTCGTTTGCTCATTTTTTTCCTATGATGGCTTTGATGAGGTTGACACTAGATTCTCTTTGTACTGTCATCTAAGCGTTGTTGACTTTTTGCTCACTGATTACCTATAACGCACGTTGTTCGTGGGCCTAAAGTTCCGTGATCATGCCATCCTATAAATTGTGAAGTGCCTCACTTGGAAGCGTGACCAAATTGATCCCAATTCCTTTAAGGGCAATCATAGTGGGCCTGTCATCTTTAGTCTATGTAGTTAGTTCCAGCAACAGTATTTCTTGGGGATATAGGGTGCGCACCATCCCTGTTGCTTCCAATGTGTCGGGCACCAAACTAGTTGACATCATGCTGCATCATCCCATGTTGGTCTGGACCTGTGACTTCTGGATCTACAACTCATGTAGACCCATTTGAATGGCCCCCAAGGCCTTCTTCTGTTGTAGCTCAAACTGCTGCAGGAGTTCCACAATGGTATCTCTGACTGTATCACTAACATCATTTAAAACACCTTCTGTTAAGGTGATCAGATCAAGAGAAGTCTTGTTGGCCTTAGACTTCTTTCACGGTCCTACCCTTTGTGGATCTTTGTTGTGCTTAATGCGGAATAGAGTGGTCTCTAGGTCCACTCCTCCCTGGTCTGACTGTTGTTCCTCCTCCTCTATCTCCAGAGAAGGTGACTTCTAACTCCTATTAGAGTCATGCTCCTCTTATTGCCCCTGTCCTCCTGTCTAGTTTGCGGTGGTGTGATCTACCTTGGCCTTGTCCTCAGCCACTTTTTTTCTCTTTGTAGCCAACTACTCCATCTTCAGCTTGGCCTTCTCCTTCTTTTGTTGTGCTTCGTCTCGCTAGACCCAGCAGTCAAGTTTAAGGTAGTGTGCCAATCTACCAGCCAACGATCGAAGACCATTGTAATTGAATTGTCTATAGCTAGGAATGGCAGGTCATGCCATTTCTACTCAAGGTCCTTGTGCACACGTATCAAGACCCAATGGAAGTCAGGCTTGAATTCCACATACTCCTATAGCTTCTCATACACAATTGGCAATAGCCACGATTTGCGATTAACGCCCATATGGATGCTCATCTCCATCAAGATCCAAAATACCTTGTTGTCCTTGACCCTTTGAGGGTCCTTCGTAGCCCACAACAAAGTGAATTTTTCTACCTCGGGTAGGTTGGGCATGACCAGAGGAAACTAGCTATCCTCTGGTAACTCCCACGTGACCATCACTATGGACAGCAGTAGCTAGGCATAGTGGAATGTTTTGCTGTGATCTTGCACCTCTCTGCAATTCGCAAGGAACTCTCCATAGAGGTAGCATGCCCAGTTAAACTGTACACCCTCCACACACTAGGCCACTAAGGCTAGTACTAGCACCGACACTTCATCTTCACGACACCTTCACATAATCTTTCTTTCCAAGATCTGTGTGGTGACTTTGACCATGGGGTCAGCTATACTTGTGATGACATAGTCATGTAGCTTCTTAGCGAGTTTGAATTTGTCCTTCATTGCTTCAGCAAGGTCGCGCTCGCCTAGCTTTATGCCAAACTCCATGGTTGTATTTTCTCCTAAGTATGGCAATCGATTGATCTTATGGATCATCATGTTAGTGATGGGTATCAGCTCTTCTAGTTAGATACACCCATCGTGCACCAAGAACAATAGCTACTTGATCATGGCCATGTTTATGGGTGTGCAATTATAATGTAGTACCCACAGCATGTTTAACAAACCCACCTTATCCACCCCTTTTACCCACTTCCTTGGCTCTAGCACAATCACACCATAATTTTTGTGGAAGACACGATGCATGAGATGGTCCATCACTAAATGGGGAAGTGTTTTGCATCAACCAAATCCCACTCCTCCAATTTTAAAAGGGGGATGCACCCTAGGTGCGGTCCTTCAAAGACAATTTGGTCCGGGTGTAAGGGTGTGTGCAATGTGACCTTACATTCATCAATATCCTTTAGAACCTTTGCCTTGCCTCTGCACAGAGGAATGTACTCAGGAAGTTTAGAAATGGGGTCATACCCCTCCACATCAATTTCCTTTTCCCCCTCCATATCAATATCATCCATGCCCACATGGATTTCTTCAACCCCAGCTTCAGGCTCTAGGTCAATCGCCTTACCCTTTTCCTGTATAGTGGGCTTTCCTGCCTCTGGGTGCTTTCAAGTGATGCACACATGGGTCGTTATGCTTTCTGCTTATCCTTCTTTGATTTTGGACCCTCCTGGGTTGGCGTAGGCCTCAACCTAGGTTTCCTGGGGGATTTAGCCACTTCTGCTAGTACTTCCACATTTCCAACCTTTGGGGCAGCTCCCTCGGCTGCCATTCCTTCTCCTACACTCAAGGTTTCTGCGGGTGCCGACATTATGCTAGACAAGAACACATACGTCTCTATTGGAAACTTATCAAAGACTAAATTTGTTATTAAAGCTTCAAAGAGCTCAGGGTTCATACATGTCTGAGAGCAAAATACCTCAATTCTCAAAATGCTAAGTGTTTTTCGCTAGGTAGCCATTTGTACTTTATAGGCATTTTCAAATTCAAATTTGACTATTCCCCCCATAAATCATTCATAAATGCTGGATTGTAAATAGATTTTCATGGATCTTGTCCTTAAATTCAGACTTAAATGTTGCCCCCCCACTCCATTTAGACGTTTTCTGACTGTCAAGTCATGAACAGTGACCATAACGATCACTTTCTACCTGCCCTACATGGTACCTTCTTGGGTAGCACAGCTCCCTACACGTCTCTGTTGGCACTGTGACATTCCTTCATTATGTGCCATTCCCCAATCGCGCAGCTCCCCAACCTAGGCAGTGTAGTTTATAGTCTCGTGCCTCCTTTCAGCTACTTGGAGCACTAATACTATGCTTCCATCATGTAGTCATCTAGCTAGATCACCAATGTATGGCTTCAATTGACTACCATTCACTCATCTTGGGAATGGTTCTCCATTAAATTTGACCAATTGAACAACTCCACCATCGGTAATCTCCTTGATTACATAAGGTCGCAGCTAATGCATCCTAAATTTCCTTGGAAATTTATCAAACTTGCTATCATATAACAAAAGTAGATCATTTACCTTGAAGGTGTGCAGTTTGATGTGCCAATCGTGTCATGCCTTTTCGCACTCCTTTGGACTTGTTGATGAAATCCAACTATAAATATATCTCCTTCAATCTCTGTTAGCTGCACAAGCCTTTCCTCCAGGGCTTCGTGATCCACCATTCCTATGAATGGCACTATGCATAGACTAGGTACAATGTACTCCATCAGCATCACATCTTCCATGCCATAAACGAGTCTGAATGGTATTTGTACAGTCAACTTCTTACAAGTCATTCCATAAGCCCATAGCACCATGGGTGAACGCACATCCCGGTCATTTCTTTGGGAATTTCAAACCTTCATTAGCGCACTCTCCAATATTTTCTTAAATGCTTCCACCATCCCATTAACTTGCAGATGATAGGGTGTGCTCTTCTAATGGTACACCTGAAACTCCTCCATCATCACGCTGATCATCTCATTGAGAAAGTGTGTACCATGATCACTCATTAGAATTTTTGGACATCCAAACCTTGTTAGTACATACTCGAAGATAAATTTTGCAGTTGTCATGCTCATATAGTCTTTCACAGGTTGCACCTTCACTCATCTGTTTAAATATTCAGTCATGGTGACGATGTACTGCGGACCTGTCTTCTTTCTTGGTGGTTGTTTGGCCCTACAAAGTCAATCACCCACTTTTCAAAGGGTTATAGTGATACCTACGAATTTAGTGAAACTCATCCCTGCTTGAGGGCATGCCTGTCCTTTGGCATGCATCGCATGCCCTATAATATGCTTTTGAATCCTTATGCAAGGTTAGCCACCATAACCTAGTGCATAGAATCTTCTGTGATGTTGCTTTTCATGTGTAATGACCTCCCACAACTCCATCATGATCCTATATGGGGATGATGTTTCATTCAAACTCTATCACATAATGTCGCAATATTTCATCTGACACCATTTTGTATGAGTGCCCTGCAATGATAGAAAGGTCTATCATGCACACCACTAGTTCCTTCTTTTGTTGGCTTGTATATCCTTCCAAAGTTGTGCTTATCATTAGGAAGTGTATAATATCTTCAAAGTGACTATCTACAATGCGTATTACAAACAACTACATGTCAGGTAATCATTCCTCCAAACTAGTAGGTTCCTCTCTCATTCCGATGCATGACAGATGATCTAGTCCAACATTCAAACATCCTAGTTTCACAATAACTTCAAAATCATACTCCTAAAAGAACAACAACCACCTACATATCTTTCCCCGCAACACATGCTTATTAACCAGGTATTTCAACATAGAATTATCCATATACATCTTAAAGTGTCTGACCAACAAATAGTACCTAAACTTATGGAGCGTGTACACCATAGAAAAGCCTTTGCACTCAATTGTGGAATAATTTTTCTCTGCTTTGGACAACTTCCTACTTACAAATGCTATAGGATGATCCAAGTCTCCTTCACTGGCCTCTATCAGTATTGCTCCCAGCGCAATACATGATGTGTCCACATGCACATGAAATTCCTTCTTCCAATCTGGGAAGATTAGGATCGGTGCGATAAACATCTTCTCCTTCAACACATCCAAGATCTTCTAGCATTCTCCATTCCAACACAACTTAACATCCTTTTTTAACAATTTTTCCATCGGCACGGTAATCTAGGCATAGCTCTTGATGAATTTACTATAGTATCCAATATGTCATAATGTTGTGCGTAGTTGTTTCACACTCCTTGGTGCCTCCAAGTTGATTATGACCACAATCTTAGTTGGGTCTACCATCAAGCCTTGTTTGCATACCACATGCCCAGCAAGATCCCAAAAGGGATGCAAAACAAACATTTCTTCATATTGAGCATGATTTGGTATCTCTAGCATGTATCTAGCATCAAGCGCAGACTTTCCACATGGCACTTCACCAGTCCAAACACTTTCCAATCATGAAAGTATACTTCGAGGAATTTATGAATATAATCCTTGAATACTGTGATGACTATGTGCAAAAAGATCGTTAGCACATTCTTCAGCCCAAAAGGCATCATTATATACTGTAAGCATCCCCATTCGGTCATGAAGGTTTTCTTACTTCTATCCTCCAGCACGATATTGATTTGATGGTACCCAGAGAAC
Organism: Pinus taeda; assembly: GCA_000404065.3. Classification (NCBI taxonomy): domain Eukaryota; kingdom Viridiplantae; phylum Streptophyta; class Pinopsida; order Pinales; family Pinaceae; genus Pinus; species Pinus taeda. The sequence continues at coordinate 87,962 of APFE030954583.1, forward strand.
CCATTAGTGAAAAATACGCTTCTTGTCTGCCAACATCATCTAAGACCTCATCGATGAATGGGATTAGGAAGGGATCATGTATGTAGGCACCGTTCAACTTCCTGAGGTGTATGCATCCTTATTTCTTCCCTCTACTTCTTTTCCTAAACCACTATTAGGATTACCCAATCAGATTCTTCCACCATTTCAATAATACTCACTGTGAGCATCTTATCTAACTCAACGCGGACCCTTTCCCTATGCTTCAGGTTGAGGCGGTATAGTCTTTGTTTCACAAGTTTCACATTCAGCTTTAGGGTGATCTTCATGACACCTAGATCTCCTATAATCCCTTTCAGATTGGAAAACTTCATGCAGAATAAGTCATGATATTTGCGGAGTAGTTTGGCGACCTTATCTACTGTCATGTCGTCTAAATAGTTCCCAATATTTGCAAACTTCAATTCTGCCTCTGTGGCAATGTTCACCTACCTGGTCTTCAGTGGCTCAGTTATGTCTATGTTCTCTAGTTGTGGTCCTTCAACTCCACGATGACCTTCAGTGTCCAGGATATTAATCTTTCTTGGGTCTTCGTCTTCTTCTTCCGCTGTTACATTGTAACACTCCAGCATGTGGCTAAATTGGGTAGTCCAATCAGGTTGAATAAGGTCTACAGGATCTTATGGTATCCTAAATATGGCAGTCTTAACCTCCTACAATGCTTCATCGATGGATTCAAATCCATCCTCAAAACTGAACGTTATCAAAATTCCTTGGCGTAAAACATCCCATTCTTCAGTGCCATGATGGAGTTCTATCTCCAAGTACCAATTCATTGGTATAACCTCCAAGGTATGACAAAATAGATGGACCCACTCCAACTGAGGCATCACTCCATATGCTTCAGTCCATTTGGCCAAATGATCATGCAAATCATTCCTCCCATCATACTTTTCTATTAGTCATACCTTAGGGTGGCCAAAGTGTATCCTCACCATCCTTCTATATTCTTACCAATCCTTGAAAATGTCCTTGTGTGTACCTTACCATCCTGCTGGTGTAGCGTTCAACACCCAATCTAATTCCTAGAAGCAATGCTTCTTGGGAAATTCCCTTTCAAATGCATCCAAAAAGATATCAACGTCAGTTAGACCATCATAGTGAGGCATATTTATTACATTTGATGATACACAATGCAACGACTTGGTCATCATATTACAGTGCAATGTAGATACCTCATGCAGCCGGTTCTACCAGTGCTCTAGTTCTTCGTCTAAATCTGATGTGTAGGAGCTCTCATGGTCCCATGAAATATGTCCATCTATTGTCATATTCACCCAATCCTAGTCTCACCCCATTATCTTGTAAATCTGGTCTAAATCATCATCACTTTCATAATCATGGACCAGTTCTGTATAGCGCAGTCCTTCTACAGGATCTAGTGGCACCACTACGCAGAGCAATTTCTTTTCAAATATCATTTTTCACTTCTTGAGGTTGATTACTCCATTCATGGCAGTGGCCCAATCAATCACAACGAGCGCGGGGTAGGGATTTCTATCATCCACAATCTCTATTACTTCAAAATCCACCAATGCGCTCGTGCCTTCAATGTCAACTATTACCCCCTCCAGCCTCCCCATTCGGATGATTTTCTATTGATTCACCATCCTTAACTGGATCAAAGGCCACTAAAGCATAGGTCTCCCCATTCTTTTCCATGTTTGTTTTGGGAAAACATTCACATCAAACCCCAAATCCAAGATAACTTGGTATATTTCATATTTCCCTATCTGTGTGGTGAGTCTACTATTAACCCCTACAGCCTCCCCATTCGGATGATTTTCTGTTGATTCACCATCCTTAACTGGATCAGAGACCACTAGAGTGCAGGTCTCCCCATTCTTTCCCATGTTTGTTTTGGGAAAACATTCACGTCGGACCCCAAATCCAAGATAACTTGGTCTGTTTCATATTCCCCTATATGTGCGGTGAGTCTTATCTCACGTCCAGTCCTCACCTTATGCTTACCAAATTTTTTGACTATGCACGGTTTTCTAGTAGTGATGTCCTTTCCAGCACACTGATTGATTAGTTCCTATAGTCCCTTCACAACCTTACTGTGGAGTAGTTTCATGCAGGTATCCAAGGACGTGGTAATCATGAATGGGTCCATTTCTTCAACCGGTTTCTCCTGAATTCCTGAGGTAGAGGCCTTAGTGAAACTTTTCTTTGCTTCCATTAATGTTTCTTTTGTGTGATCTAGGTCAAACCTGGTATCCTTTTCCGGTGCTTTATGGACCCACTCACCCCTTGCAGGTTGCTTCCCCTTATCCTCACCAGTCATTGTTCCACTTTGTAGCATAATTTTCACCTTAGGGTCTTCCTCACAAGACTCAGCCCTCATCATTTGTAGGTTCTAAGTTAGTTTTGGAGGCTACATCCCCTTCTCATGAATCTTAGTTGATAATATAGGGCAATCCTCAGTCGCATGGTTAAAATGAGTATAATAGTGACATGACAATAGCATCGAATTTTGGCAATCTCTCACATAGTGTCCTGGTCCTCCATAATTGTAACAAGTAAGTTGTTGTTGGCCTCTACCAGGACACCCTGCACCTCGGCCTAGGCTGTGCCCCTGATACTCACCTCGCACTCCCCAGTGCCTTGGTCTGGAGGTCGTGTTTTTACCTGCACCCTGTATGCAGGTGTCCTATCCATCATTAATTTGTAACTACAAAAATTGCAATCATCATGACCTACTATTTGATAGAAATTGCAGAAGAATCAACGTAAACTTTGAAATGGGAACTAATATTGCTACCCGTTTTGTAGAGATAGCAAAAAAGTGACCCGATTTTGAAAAGGGGCGATGGAGAACACACATGTTTTTTTTAGAGCATAGTTTTTGGCACTTTAATTTTTTTTATGTACATTTTGTTTTAGAATGGTAGTGATTTTCATGCTGATTTAAAAAAGTGGTAATTCTGCATCAGAACCCTTTTTTAAAAGACCTATTTTTTTACTTTAAATTTTCTAATGTTTTAAATGTAAATAATTATTTTGTAATTTTAATAATTTTGGAAGTGGTCTTCTTCTTCATATTTTCTTGTTTTTATTTTTATTTTTATTTCTTTTGCAGTGAGGTTTTTTTTGTTTTGCATATTTAAAGAA
>APFE030954583.1:91945-130743 GCA_000404065.3 Pinus taeda
TATTCCCAGTTTTTTGCTAATGTTTTTTTTAATTTAATGTTTTTCAAGGTCATGATAAAATGTTTTATGCCATTATATCGAAATGCTCAAATTTTACTTTCAAAAAAAAAAAGTGTTCTCCCAGCATTAACATTTTTCATTTTGAGAGTGTTTTTTGGATAATTTTTGCGCAAAAAATTGGTTTTCACTGCCATTTTTAAAACATGTTGAAAATTTACCCAAGAAAAGAAAAGGTGTTATTCCAACATCAACACTTTTCTTTTTTAGCATTGTTTTTGATGTTTTTTGGGGATTTTTTGGCCAGAGTTCTCGTTTTGAGTTTATAGTTCTCGTTTCAAAGTTTACATTGTTAAGAGTTGTTGTGGCATCTGTACTAATTTCTATAGCAAATGGAAATTGTCAATCGTGTGTTTCCCAGTTACCTTGCATATAACACAGCATAGCACAGGCCCTGTACTTGGCCCTACTGCAGCCTCCAGTCTTAAAGGCATTAGTTCCCATGCTACAACATAGTTCACAAAGACTGTATAGTGATCCTTGTCATGCCTCTAACCTTTTCATTCCAAGAACCAAACTTCTTCGCATGCCTCTGACTTAGTTGTTTTGTCTTTCTTAAGACTTTGTATTTTGAGGCAAAGGTTCTGCAACTACACACAAATCTCATGAACCCCCATATTAGCATCCTACATTGGTGTCTCATGTAGTCTCATCACAGTTCCTAGAGCTTCTGCCTAGATCCCAATATTTTGTTGTGATAGTGCAACCCTTAGACGGGGTAGGAGCGAGGCCACAAACCATTCACGGTGTTGCCCATTAGTTAGGTTGATATTGGCTTCACAGATCGTAAACGTCAATCTTTGATCCAAATTTCAGGGCATCTCCCCAGGCATCATCATGATCTCCTTGAATCCCATAATGGATTGTGCTTGAGACTTAGGTCTACTAAATTCCCTATTCAGTGTAGTCTGGATATCTACCAATGCAGACGTTGGTTATCAATACTTTACTTAATGTACCACATTAGTGTGTGGTCCTGCAAAGCACTAACCAATGTTTCGTTCTTCATTTGATCATCCATGATACTCTAAGCTTCCCATACAGCCTTTGTGACGAACCAAAACTGGTTTGGATCTTCATTTCCTATGCCCTTGAATACAAGTAGCTTTACGGAGTTCACAATGTTGAATATTGGTGGAGGTGGAGCTAGTGTGGGCGATGGGGTAAGTGGTGGCGGTGAGGATGCAGGTGGTGTGGATGGATGTGATAAGGATGGAGGCGATGTAGGTATTCACGGGAACCCTTGTCTTATCAACTGAATAACACTCAATGGAGAAGCCTACGCTACTCCTTCATCATCACTCAAAGGAGGCTCAATCAGCAAGCTATACTCAGGACCTTTTCCTCCTCCAGCCCTGAAAAACATTCCACTTCGTGTAGCTCCAAACATTAAGGTAACTGCATGATCCACTTTTCACACAAGAGCATATTAATCCAAGTATTTAGTGATTTCAAATACTTACCTCATGGCCCCTTGAAGAAGCGGCACTCTGCTTCACTGTAGCTAACCGAAGTATCAACTGCGAACTCTGTCACAAACCCTCCTATGATATGGTCAAGCCAATGATTGACAATGTGCACGATCTTATCTTCAAAGGCTTCCAATTTCCTTACTAACTCCTGGGTCCAAACAATTGGACCGTCAAGCCTCCACCTTCCCTGGCCGTCTTCCAACTTCACGATCCACTCGTATAATTCAACCTGGAAAGAAGAGAAGAATATTTCATGAATTTATGTGTATAGATATTTGTCCAACCACTATTCCTTTGTCAATCGCAGATTCTTGTTCTCTTCTACCACAAATTTGTGGATCTTTCTATCCAACCAGTCTTCAATCTCCTTCTTAGTTGGATTCTAGTGATGCGACATCACACATCTTGTTATGGAGATCCCCCTCCTGGCAATGGAACCATTTGCTATCCTGATGGACCCTAACCTAGGTTCAGTGTTTAGTCAGCCAAGAAAATCCCTACACTATTGGCCCTTTCGGCATCAATCCGTGGAGCATGAACTAAAGTCTCACTTGAATTAGTGAGGAAAGATGCAAGAACCAAGTTTCTGCACCCTGAGATGGTTGTGATGCCAGTTTTATACCTTAACCATGCCTTTGCACATATCGATAAGCCTTTAGGGATTATCGATGTACTTCTTTATTAGTTTTCAAAACCTCTGCTAAGGTGTGCAATCATCCTTCACGTAACTCTAACAAGTGATCTCGACACTTACACGCCTCTGCAATTACTCTTTTGTATTATTCTCCCAATTATCTTAGGTGTTCACCAATTCTATGATGCAAATTAGATTATCTTTGCGTAAACATATATCTCTACTTGTGTTCATATAACAAAGGAAAACATATATATTTGTGCATCAATTTAGACATAAAACATAAACTGAGTTCCTAACATAACATAATTACATGCAATTGACAGAAGTAAAATACATAGCAATTTCAGAATACTCTTCTTTATTGATGATCCAGATGTTCAATACAGGCTCTAACTACCCTATGCACACAGTTGTAGGGGTCTGTGCACTCAGTGGTGGACTTATACCCTATGCCTCTACGCACTTAGCTGTAAATCCTTCCTCCTATGGTAAGACTCTCGCTCTTATCCCCTTTACAGACTCATCAATGAATCAACTTAAATCAACTAACCAAAACCTACTTAGACTCCTCTTAAGACCTCATTTTTATACGGATCTCATCAAGCCAACACAACCTATCTAGACTAATGGCGGAAACCCCTTTTTACTTTTTATATCTTCGCATTTTGTGACCACAAAATGCAGAGGCTTTACATTCCTATATACAAAATTCAGGCCTTTTGCCTCAAAACTTGGGTTTTTATACCCAAAATTGACCCCAAGGGATCTGTTCCCAACACCTAGGGTGAACAATAACCCCTCCATTTTACCTGATCATATTAACATTCATAAATTCTATTCTGAATTTAATTTGAATACCTGTAATCCTCTATCATATCTTTCTCATTATCCCTTATCCCTTTATATTCTTGATCAATATCTTCCAAATCCAAGTAGTGAACAGGTGTAATGTAGTCACATTTAGTAGGTAGAGGAGCATGAAGGTGAATATCCTTTTAATATTTCTTCTCTTTTTCAAAGTCCTTCGTAGGAAGATGGTGTTTCCACATTCTTCAATGATATGGAATCTAGTAGCCAATCCAATGAAATCAAATTTCCTAACCAATCTAATGTCTTTGGTAGCCATCATTCCGATGAGGATGACTCCATTTATGTATATTATGATGGAAGCCTAAGTGCACCAACTAATCTTTTAGTTTCTTAAGAGTATTTTTTTTCAAAATATTTAGATGTTAAATATAATTCAGTCAAATACGATTCTCTTATGAAAAATTCTTCCTCTTTAGCTTACTATTCATTGTGTCCTATTGCTTGTAATGAAAATATGTTATGCTCTCTAGATTCATTGTTTAATGAGTTGAATCTTGAAATGACATAGGATGGTGATATTATCCCTGATGAAGAAGCAAGAAATCAAATCATAGAGAATCCATTCCATCCCTTAACATCTCCTTTTTACATGAGGACAAATCTTCAAATCCATTTGCTCATGAGATTTCTTCAATTCATACATCTCTAGATTTGTGATTGGAAGAATATTATGACTAAGTATACAATATGATCAAACCAGTGATGTAAATGGCTTTCATTTAGATAATGGTGATCTTATTAATTTAACTAATAGTATTTGTCCATATGTGATTTGCAATCTGACTCAACTCTCAAAATGTTGTTATCTATCTTTTCAAATTTTTGCAACTCGTCAAGATGATGAGGACCTTCAACCTTTGTTGATGGCTATGTCAAGTTCTCGCAATCCTGGTGACATTTCTAAACTGTGACAGATGTAGATTTCCTCGTAGAATTATTTCCTTCATATTGTTTCACTAGATGAAAATTGTTTCATGAAATATTTTTAGTATTTTGGATATAGTTTTTCTAACTTTCAAGATTTGGTTTCTGATCAAATAAAATATTCTACATTAGTTGATACATCCCCATGGAAACCTCTTGTATCTAACTCCATATTGGAATGTATGCCTTTCATGGATGCATAAAATTGCAAAGATGATCAATTTAAAGATTATCTTTAGCTGAAGAATTCATATATGTTGAGTATTATGGTGAAAAATCATATCCTAATCTTCATTGTGAATATCATTGAAAATCATATTTGTTCTCACCTAATCAATCCTTTTGAGAAAAATTCAAGTCTTGAAGCATTCCGTGGATCAAAACACCCATGTTGATATGGATTTTAGATCTGATTTTATATATCCTTCTAATATTTTTTCAGCATGCTATTAGTTTCCAAGATTTACAAGGCCAACAATTTCTTTTTCTTTTGCAAGTTATCATATTACTGGTCTAGTATGGAATTGGACACAAAGGGAACTAACCAGCAATCAAAAGTATTGTATGTTAAGATATCGATATAATCATAATTTTGGATCTAATAACTATAATTTAAATAACAATTTTACCATTAATATATCTTATGATGCTTGTTTTACATCGTTTGATCTAGTTGAATCTAGTGGTATTTATGATTTATCATTTTATTGTTCAAATATTTGTCAAAGAGTTGAGGCACTTTAGTCTTTGTTTATGCTTATGTTAGGTTCTCACTATTTCGATAAAGCCTTTGAACCAAATCAGGCAATCTTTCCCTTGCAACATTCTTCCCATGATTCATATGTTCTAATTGAAAGTTCATTATCCCAAGAGTCTCAGGGTTTTCAAAAGGATAGTTTTGGATTTCAAGGCCGAATTTATGATTTGCTGGAATCATGTTACTTAGAAAGCCCTTATGCTAACAATAAGTTCTAATATTTTTGGATGTTTTATAAGGAGTACAACATATACAGTTTGATTGTTGTGCTAATCGAGAAGGTAAATTTGGAGGATCGTTAAGCTTAGATGTTATGATACATCTTTCTGTCTTTCAAAAAAACCTTTGATATCTTGTGCAAGCTATTCAAGTTCTTATATTTTTTAGTGAACATAATTATATATCAATTCTAATTATTGGTATCTTTGTGTTTGAAGGTCAGGAGAAATTAGTGTAGTTACATTGAAAATCTCATTACACTTGACCCTAACCATCTAGTTGGTTAGTTTAGGAGTAAGTCTAGTTGTATTCTAGTTTCCCTTTTCACACTCACCCCATGTCAACTCCCCATCTGGTCTCTGCATTTATTTTGTTTTTGTTTGCATGTTGCTTTATGTTCAACCTCCATTTTCTTGCATTTTCGGTTTTTTTTTCTTTTTTTGTCTTGTTTTTTCTTTCGTGTTTTTCTTACTAAGATTTTGCATGAAAGATGCTTCAGTTTGGCTCAAAAGAGAATGAGGGGAAATTGAAAATGGAAATTGTGAAAATGAACGATGATTTGCTTATCAATCATCCCCTTCTCTATCTTGGTTTTACATATCTTTAAAGCCAATGAAGTATGAATGGAAAATACGATTCATTCCATAAAAGAGAAAGAATAGATATATATTTATATATATTATATATATATATATATATATATCTATATATATCTATATATATATATAGATATATTATATATATATATATATATATATATATATATATTATATAATATAATATATATATATATATATATATATATATATATATATATATATATATATATCCTTTAGTCAAAATACAAAGAATGTATATTTGTTGGGATATTCTTTCTAGAATCAACCATGTATTGAATATTGTTTCAATATATCGACTCAACTGAGTAGAGAAGGGAAAAGAGAAAAATTCAAAGCAACCATATTAACTTTAGTTGTCTTTCAAATTTCTCAAACAAGGAACAACCTCTCTTGCAAATAAAAAAGACAGGATCCCTCTTCCATCATAAAATTAAATAAGTGCATTGACATATTTATAAATAAAATAAATAATGGTGAAAGAAGAGAAAGGCTTCATGTGCAGAGAGGTGAAGCAAGTAACTTCGTCAGGCTACTGACTAGGCTCACTGTTAATGAAGCAATGCTTGTGTTTCCTTGAGGTGACTCTATTGGGGTAATCAATTGGCTAACTGGAAGTGGATCAAAACTAGGGAATGTGCTTAACTGTAAATATCAAAAGCTCGTTATACTTATTATACTTCTCCCATATCAAAATAGTTGAGGTGTGACTAGTCTTATGTTGATGTGTTTGAAGCTAGAAAATGAATATAAGAGACTATATGTTTAACCAGGATAAGTGGAAAATTTAGGGTAATATACATGAAGAACCAATAATTCCTGAGATACTAAGACCTTTCACTTAAAGTAAAAACCTAAACAAATAAGTTTTAGTTCTTCCAGTTTGTCACCAATTGTTGTCGCTATGACAAACACCCTCCAAAACGTTTCTCACTTGAATTTTGGAGCCTACTAAGGATCTTGCAATGTGTCATTCTATGGTTATTTCATGGTCATATAATGTCCTTTTTAAGTGTTAATTCTTATTTTAAGTTTCAAATTTCCTTCCTTATGCATGATCAATTCTCGATTAATTCACAAGTGTACTTGTTTTGATGCAAGATTACATAGGCACTACACAACTCTTAAAGGTAAGGCTTGCGTAATCACTAGTGGCAATGACTACAAAATCCACAAGAAAATTGTGTTATGCAACATGTGTTGAAAATTATTGTGCACTCTCCATTGACAATCACCATCACTTTGACTGCAATTGTACCATTATTTCAATGAGTTTTCCCAGCTTTTGCTTTGGAGCACCTTTGCTTTCGTAAGTGTCACTTTCACATTCACAAATATAATTTTTTCTTTCATTGATTTTAATAAGTGTCATTTTTATGTTATCTTTCCTCTATCATGTGCCTCTCTCACTTTCTTTAAGCCTTTACAAGTGTCATTTGTACTTTTCTCTTACTTTCGCAAGTGTTGTCTTTTGGCACGGGAAATGTTTCCCATTATAAAAGTGGGGTTATGGTTCATTTCAAAAGGAACATTTGGTAGCAATGGGTCCTATGTTATCATACATACATGTATTATACTTATTCCGAAATTTTTGCACACTATCTTACTAGTGTCATCACTGTCATCGCAAAGTAAATCTTAAGTGTCACACTAGGAGGAGAATGGTGTTTTGTCATTGCATTAAGGGGGTCATTTTGATTCTGAGTGATGAGTGTTTCATGTTGTGTCACCAATAATACTGAGTGTGTGATAATGCTCAATTCCAACCTTGGTTTCATCTCCACCTCATTGATTCAACACATAATCAAATTTAAGAAAGTCTCATGCTCAACTAACTTGAGCTCACTCTACCCTCTAGAACTGTGCATTATGCAGTTGCAAGCCTCAAGCCTGCACCCTTTGCTCTTATAACTATGTAATGTGAAGTCTCTTCCTTGAAGGACTATGTATTGCATATTCACAGTGCTCAATCCCTGCCTCCTGCTTCTCAGAATTGTGCAATGATGCCTCCTTATCATTCACTTCTTGTGCATTGCATAGTTGGAAGAAAGAACATGCCTCCATGCCTTCTTGAATTCTGTAATTCCGTGGCCCTCTCTCTCTCCTGAGGTTTACATTGTTCATTCACAGTGGTAAATCTTGCCACTCTAACCCTAAATTTCACAATCATGTTTCCCAAGCCTCCAGAACTGCACATTTCATAATTTCAAGCCTCAATCCCTCACTCTTGTCCTCTAGAACTATGCACTACACAATCCCTAATGCTTCCTCTCAATCTAGTACATATTTCCAGCTCAACTAGTGGTTTTCATGAAGCAATAGACTAGGAGATTTAGGAATGGTCTCATCTTTCCATGAGTGGATTTCACTTGCAGGTACTATATCTAGACATGATAGGTTGATGCTCAGAAGAGGAAGAGAATGAGACTATGCTAGAAGACACTTTTTAAGTGGGAACCGTGAAGAAGTCATTGATCAAGAAGATGAAGTAACACTAGATTTCCATAGAAGTTACAATATCGAGATCACATAAATGACTGCATATCTTCAAGCCTTTTAGAGGAGAGCGAGGAATAAGATGCAACATCTATCATGAACATACAAAGAAGGCAGCAAGAAGAGTATTTTTACAATGACACATCATCATGAAGTTCCATGTCATCATTGTCAAGTCATGGCTTGTACGAGTCATCTGAAGAGTCCAATGTGTCATAGTGTCTTACCACATCATTTGTGGAATGTAATTGTGTAATTTACCAAAACGCGAAAATGTAAATATGTGGAAGACCAAGGGTCCCACATGGAATATGAAGAGTCACTATTGAGCTCTAAAGTTGTATAAAAGCTCAAAGGTCATGTAAGAATTTGAAAATTCATTATAGAAACTCAAGGGTCACGAGGGAAGTCAAGAGTCATATGGGAGGTAGAGAGTGTTGAGAATGCAACAAGATGATGGAGCTTAGTGGAAAGGAGTCACCTTCACTAAGTGGCCCCGCAGGCAAATTATGACGCAAAGTCTATTTTTAGACTATGTCTATTTTTAGACATATGGATCATGTCTATGAGTTGCAGGATGTTTTTTATGGATGATTGGTCAAGTTGGAAAAAATAGATGGACTTCTATTCTTAGACAACAGCGGTGACACTGTCAGGTCTAAATATAGAGCAGTCAAATATTATTAGCTCATAATAATATTTAGACTATAAAATTTATCTTATTCTCTTGGAGCACCTCAGTTGGAGCTACAGATGTGGCAGATGCAGCTGAAAGAAGGAATCACGTGGTTACCTATGGGTTGACTGAGCTATTGCATGCAGGACTTCAGTTAGAACTCAACTGGTTGAGTTTAGTGGAGCTGGAGGTGGAGTTGATGGAGTTGTGTTCAGTTTGACTTGGTTAAACTGGTTGTATTTAGTCTAACTGGAAAATAGACTAAGTGATGAGTTGTGTGAATTAGTTATTAATTAATTCACTAATTATTAACTCATAATGCAACTGAAGAATACATCAGTTAACTCAGTGCATGTACAGTTCAGTGGAGACAGGTGTTAGAGATTGAGATTGCTATCAGTTGTGACTATAGTTGTGCATGAGATCCTGAACAATCATTGGGATTGAGTTATGCCAATGAGAATTGTGGCCAAGAACAAATGATTATAGCCTGTGCTCACGTGATTTCCAGTGTGATTGATTTTCCAAGGTAAAAAGAACTTGGAACGAGTTTGGTTATCGTTATTGTTCTTGCAGGATTGTGTAGTGGAGGTAGGCAAGCAGCAGAGGAGATTTGGAGATCAGATCTGAGCTAGTTTGTGTGTAACAGGTGGAGATAGTACTAAGTACTTGTGAGGAGTATTGTACTATGTTTGTTACATGTTCTCAATCATATAATATACAGATAGTTTGGGGTTTTTAGCGAGATGCTTTCCCCGGGATACATACTATGTTGATACATGTGTTTAATGATTCTATGTGCGCATGTGTATGTTTCTGAATACTGCTATATTGATGATCAACGTAGATGAGATTATGAATTATGCATGTATTCCACAATAGTGTATAATCAGGATAATATCAATTGAATAAGTGTCATATTATTCATAAATTTCTACATGGTATCAGAGCGGTTGATCATCAGATCTACTATTCAGGAAGTCTTTACATCTTATTTCTTCAGGCAGAGTCTGTAATTGGGCCAGGTTGCCTCTGGATTCATCCTTCCTTTGGAAGTTGAGGTATCTGGTGAATTCCCATACAGTTGATCTCTGTACGAGAAGTATTTTGTTCTCACGAATTTTAGATCGGAAGGAGTTGAGTTTTGGGCTGGTGGAATTCGAATTTGCAGCAGTGTTTTCTTGGTGTCAAAGTTGAAATGTCTTTCAACAGATTGCGATTGGAGTATGCCCTTGAGGGCAGCTCAAACTATATTTCATGGAAGGACAGGATGGAGGTGGTGTTAGATGATAATGGTTTGAAGGAGTTCATAGATGCGGATGTCCCAAAACCTATTGATGCTGCTCAAGTCGGGGATTGGCAAAAGAAGACAGCAAAGTGTCGAAGGATTCTATTGGAGGGTGTGAGGGATCACATTGTGTCCAGCCTCCATGGAAAGGCTTATCCATTCTTGATGTGGAAAGCATTGACAGATCTATACCAAAGCAAGAGCAACCAGAGGAAGTTGGCACTCAAGGATAAACTCAGAAACATCAAATGCGAGAAGGGTGACAGTATGCCCAAGTATCTCACGAAGTTCACCCAATGCAAGGATGAGCTAGGAAGTGTGGGGGTGACTGTCGATGATGAGGACTTGGTGAGCTTGGCTCTACTTGGTCATCCGAAGAGTTGGCATTCCTATTAGGACTATGTCAATGGTCGGGAGAAATTACCAAGATGGGAGCGACTTTGGTCGGATCTTGTGCAATAGGAGATTAGGCAGAATACCACAGACGGATCTTCATCAAAGGCAACTGATGAAGAAAATTGTGCTTTGGCTGCCAAAGAAAAGAAGTGGAAGAACAAGAAAGCTTCTCATTCCAGTGCAAAAGGCAAGAAGTAGGACATGTCCGAGGTGAAGTGTTTTCACTATCACTAGCACGGACACTATGCCACAAATTGTCTGCACAAGAAGAAGAACAAGCAGGTTGTTGGATCTGCAGCAGGAGAGGCTCTAGCCTCGTAGTTTGAGCTCAATTTTTCATTGATTGCATGCTTGGTTTCAAGTGTGATGGGATCGGTATGGTTCTTGGACAGTGGTGCGTCTTTTCATGTGATAGGAGATCGAGATTTGTTTTCAGATCTAGATGAGAAAGACCTTGGAGTGCACATCGAGATGGGCAATGATGGTAGATATAGTGCAACCAATATCAATACCATTTCCTTTGAGAGGGATTTTGGTAAACCCTTTGTATTGAAGGAAGTCATGCATGTTCTAGGATTGAATAAGAATCTTATCTCTATGGCGATGTTAGAAGACAAGGGATATGATGTTGTTTTCAGCAAGGGAAAGGCTTTCTTGCACAGCAAGACATCTAGAGAAACCCGGAAGATAGGGGTTCGAGAGAGTAACCTTTATCAGTTGCATGTAGATGGATGCGCAGTAATGGCATGCAAGGCAAAAGGATTGGTGAGCCGGGATGATGGTGAGCTGTGGCACAGGAGATTGGGTCATCTTCACCATGGAGCCTTGAAGATACTGCAGTAGATTACTAGTGGGCTTCCTAAAGGCACTCTTGCGCAGTCAGATCAGTGCAAGGGGTGTACTTTGGGAAAGTTTGTGAAAGCCACCTTTCACAAGAAGGATAGTCGTGCCACGACGATCCTTGAGAGAATTCACAAAGACGTGTGTGAACCTTTCTCAGTAGCTTCGACAGCAAAACACAGGTATTATGTGATTTTTGTTGATGATTTCTCTCGTAAGTTCTGGATCTTCTTCATGCAGAAGAAGAGTGAGACATACTCAAAGTTCTGTGAGTTCAAAGCACTGGTCGAGAAGGATTCAGGGAAGAAGGTGAAGGCTCTCAGGAGTGATAATGGTGGTGAAAACATCTCTAGCGAGTTCAAGGAATTCTGCAGTGTAGAAGGGATTCGAAGAGAGCTCATAGCTCCCCATAACCCACAGCAGAAAGGGGTTGCTTAGCGGAAGAACACAACGATCGTGGGTGCTTCACGGGCGATGTTGCATGATCAGGGCCTACCCCTTCACTTGTGGGCAGAAGCATGCAATACAGCATTTTATGTGCAGAACCGTTGTCCTCACAGGATACTTGGCATGAGTACACCCGAGGAGGCTTATTCTGGTAAGAGGCCTGATATTTCTCATTTGAGGATTTTTCGTGCTAAAGTTTACATGCATGTGACAAAGGATGCTAGGAAGAAGTTGGAGCCAACCGCAAAGCTTGGGATATTTGTGGGTACACTGATACACATGTGTATTTTCCAGATAGTGGCAAAACTATTGTGTGACGGGATATAAAATTTTAGGAGGAGAAAGCCATGAAGTGTTTTCTTGAGAGGGAGCCACACTTGCATGTAGATGAGGAGCTATTAGTTCCTAAGGATGAGCTTCAGGATGTGGATCAGCCACAGGATGAATTTCATGGAATCTTAGAGACAACTCATGTAGCGCCAACCATCAGAGGGCGAAAGCGCTTGACAGAAGCTGAGCGACTGGCTCAAGATGCAGAGAAAGTTGTAGGACCACCTACAGCCCAATGCAGGTAGAGACAGTCACCTGATCAGTACACGGGATACATGGATCTTATGAGAAAATGTGTCATGACTGAGCCATCCTCTTTCGAGGAAGCTGTCAAGGATCCCGCATGGGTAGACGCGATGGTGGAAGAGTATGATTCGGTTGTCAGAAACAGTGCATGGGAGATTGTCCCAAGACTGGAAGGGAAATCAGTGGTGGGTTCGAGATGGATCTACAAAGTTAAGAAGGCAGCTGATGGGAGTGTGGAAAAGTACAAGGCAAGATTTGTTGCCCGAGGCTTTTCACAGATAGAGGGGATCGATTTTGAGGAGACCTTTGCACCTGTCGCAAGGTATTCTTCCATACAGATGATTCTTTCTCTCTCAGCGCATATGGGATGGCCCATTCATCAGATGGATGTGAAGACTGCGTTCCCCAATGGAGTCATTGAGGAGGAGGTGTACATTGAGCAGCCCGAAGGTTTGAGATCTTCAGCAGCGAGTTGTATGTGTGCAGGCTCAAGAGAGTGCTGTATGGGTTAAAACAAGTACCACGTGCTTGGTACACACGGATAGACAGTTATTTCACCGGACTTGTATTTTCATGCATGTGTCATCAATATCATAGGATTATTCTTTAGATGTTTGAGGTATATGTTTCCTTCATATGTACTAAAGAACTTCAACTATTTTGGTGGATTTGTTACTTATCTTGTTCAAGGTGTGTTTCATTTTGTTTATTATTGTTGTTTTCTTGTGAACTACTTTGTAGGTTAACTAACGATCATTTTATGCTCTCGTGTGTCTCTTTTATGATAGTACTATTAATTTTATTTTAGAAGCTCACTCTCTTTCCCCTTGCCATGAAAGTACCTTATATACATCGCAATTGTATGCCTCATAATGTCAACTTACTTATTTGTTTCAAAGAATGTTTGTCTAATCTATTATCTTAATAATCGGAGCCAAGGAAAATCCCTAAGGATAATGGAAATTGGTTGTATTTCTAGTTTGGGATACTACTCCAAATGGCATGAGTTCTAATTAGTAATTTATGTTGGGGAGACCCCCTTGGTTGATGGATTTCCAACAGCATCAACAAAAACCAAAGGTGATTAAGGAGAAAAATATCCTTGATATAGCGACCACACCCTTTATACCTCTGAATGGTAGGGAATAGATGTGTAAGGTGATATCTATTGCAAAATTTACAAATGAAATTAAGCTTCCATCATAATCATGTATATTTATTATCAATGTCAATACCCCTAACATGAATTGCAATGGATATTCGATTATCCTCAGTATCACTTGCAATGATTATTTTCATGTCTCCAACATGAATTTTAATAACTAGTGACTTCCCTTTGTCTTCATTTCTTTCTCTTATTATTCCTATCTATATTCATGTTAAACTTCTAGTTACTATTATATATGCTTCCACCAAATGAAGTAAAAGTGTGAAGAGTATATTTCACTAAAGAAGGAGAAATTCCAAGTACATAATTTTGATGCTTCTGAAATAAGTTTCTTATTTGAGGACAATCAAGAGTATTTGAGAGGTTCAGAGTGGAAAAAAAACCAAACCAGTAACCCCATAATGAATCCAAGAATATTCAAGGTGACCATTAAGAGGGAAATTTTTCCAAAGAAAGGAAATATGCAAGAGTCCCCTTGGGAATGAATCCATTGGTTGGTTTCTTCAAGAAATGTATCCACAACCTTTGATTGAAAGAAGAAAATATCTAGATATTTTATGGGGTAAAGAAATTATAGGAAATTCTCACTTGTGAAATACTCTTTAACATGCAACGAAGTAGAACTACTCTCCAAAAAATCATCCTAAAGTGTTTAGGTTATAATTCCTCAATGAAGAGAAAAACATGGGCAATATTTAGTTCATCCTAAGATGGTGGGTGGCCAATTTCATCTAGAAAAGGCTTGAGATAGAATTACAATAACCCTCGCACAATAATCACATAAGGTGCAAGTATTCTTAAACTATTTAGTAGGAAGAAAGGGAGATTGGTTTCTACATTTTCTAGAAAGTTCATCAATAAACGTATGTGGTAGACATACATGCACTCGAATCTCCCCTCACAGGTAATGAAATTTTGTAATATCAAAATCATGCTTCTCCATTTAATTTTAAGTGCTGAAATAGGAATTCCTTTTATAAACATAGAGACATCCATATCTGGGTTCCTGAGGATTACTTTCCATGCTTTAGTGTGGAATTCCTTGTTTTTGAACCATCTTTCACCATGTCTTGGTAGTTTTATAGCCTCTGTTATGTAGGATTCTATTACTACAAACTTAATGTCTCCAATTTCTACTTTTGTACCATCAAATGATCTAGCAAAAGATTTCGTGATCTCTTTGTGGAAGCCATCAAATTTTTCAATGAAGTTGGGCCATCTAGCCTTCTGTAGCATTTCCTTGAGTTGTGGATATCCTTCCATATATTTTGCTCCTACTAGCTTTGTCCTGACAATGAGTCCCATGGCTTCTGTTCCGTAAACTTTCTTAACCTTCATAATTACTCTGTTGGTTTATGAAATGGACTGGATACGAGTATGGTGAAAAAGAACTATGGGATTGCATGGAATAAGCATATGGTGAGGGTTTGGAGAGACATGGATAAGTTGGTCACATCATATCCATGACCGTTAACAGATGGAGTTGTTAGGGACCGTTTAGGTACAGAGTATGGAGAGTGTAGCATAGATGTGGTATGAGGAAGTTATTATGGACCGTTTGGTACCGAGTATGGAAGATGTGGCGGAGATGTGGTATGATGCAGTGGTAGTCAAATAAAATGATGTCTCATTAAGGAGACATTCGATTATTCATATTATACATGCCTTATGTTTTTAACTTACTGTTTGAAATAAATTTTACATTTTACCTTTAGAACTTAGCCTTCTGCTTGATAACTCTTTTGGTGTTGATCCGTAGGTACATTTTAGCATGTTTGGTCTCCAAAACTTGATTCTTTAATTTCTTGTATTCATGATTTATTTGTGAGCTGTAAAATTGTGCTAGAGCTGATAAGTAAGTTGTAGCTATAGAATCAGATTAGCTGTAGAATGGAATTAGCTGTAGAATGTGAAAAGAAGGAAAAGTGAAGTATGGCTATAGAATATGAGTGTAAAAATGAAATGGAAATTGGTTATGACAGTGAGATGGAATGAGATGTAAAATAAAATGGGAAATAGGGTGAGATGGAGTAAAACTATAAAAATAAACTGTAAATGGAATATGACACTGAGATGAGATGGAACTGTAAAAGAAAATAAAAATAGAATGATACTATGAATTTTTAGATTCTAAACTAAAAATGAATGTAGATTTTTGTCACTACTTATTACAGAAAGGAAATGGAAAATATAGGACATCAGAAATCTCTGATTTTCACCCTGTATTTTATGTATAAGTGTGCCAATCAATGATTGGTTTTCAAACTCATATAATTTGTTTTATTTTTATATTTTATTATTATTATATTATTATTTAAGGAAAAATAAAGGCTAAGTTAGTGGAGAAGAAGAATTCTTCTTCACTAGCTTCATTTTAGAGTTATTCTAGAAAATATTAATGAACTCCTCTCTTGAAATTGTCTTCTGATATATCTTCAACCGATGACCATTCACAAGAAGAGGTATTTTTCTTCCATCTATTATCCTTATCCTTATTGCTCTGTTATTAAATACTTCTTCAATCTCATATGGCCCAAGCCAATGATTCTGAAACTTCCCTTGAAAATCTTTCAATTTTGAATCGAAAAAAAGTGCCCAACCTCCTGCTTGAAACTTCTTCTCCTTGATATATTTATCATGCCATTTATCCCTTTGTTGTTGGACTATACTGGTTCTTTGAACTGCATCTGGCCTAATTCCATCATGCTCATTTAGTTGCTCTAATCTATGTTTCTGTGCCTTTGATAAATCCAATCCCAATTGGACTACCATGTTGAAGGTTTTGATTTGAAACTCTATAGGGAATAGTACTTGTTTCCCATAAACAAGTTCATAGGATGTGTATCTTGTTATGTTCCTCCATGTAGTTCTATAAGCCCATAAGGCTTGAGGAATCCTTTCTGCCCAATCTCTTCTATGTAGATGCACAGTCTTCGTGAGAATTCCTTCAATCACCTTACTTGTAGATTCAACTTGACCTTTTTCTTGTGGATGATAGGGGCAGATTTCTTATGTTTGATCTTGTAATCTTCAACAAGACCCTTCACCATTTTAGATGTAAATTTAGATCCCTGATCTGTCACAATTTCCCTTGGAACACCAAAATGAGTGAACATGTCCTCAAAAAGAAAATTAACTACAGATTTTTCATTAGCAAAAGGTAATGCTTCAGCCTCTACCCATTTTGTGACATAATCAGTGCATACAAATATATACTTCTTTTGCTTAGATGGGGGATTAATTGGTCCAACAAAATCTAAGGCCCATTTTTCAAAAGGTTCAATGAGTACCTGAATTTGTACTGGCATTTCATTTGAAGGAGTAGGTTTTCCTACCCTTTGGTGGTTGTCACACCTCTTGACATATTCTTTGGCATATTTGAAGATGGATGACCAATAATATCCTAATGAAAGTAGTTTATAGGTTGTCCTCTTGTCAGCAATGTGTCCACCACACGGTTCATCATGACATGCCTTAAGAATCCCAGTCATTTCATCTTCCCTAACACATCTTCTAATCATGAGATCTAGACCTATGTTATACAATTCATTAGTGATCCATGAGTATCTTGCACTTATTTAAATGATTTTTCATTTTTCTCTAGGAAACAAATGTGAAGGCAATTTCCCTGTGACTAAGTAATTGGTAATATCTACAAACCAAGGGGTCTGAGTAGTCACTACAAAAAGATATTCATCAGGAAACTTATCTTCAACCGAAGTGTCATCTTCGATATTTTGAATTCTGGACAATAAATCAGCAACTTTGTTTTGTTTTCCAAGTCTATCTAGCATAGTAATATTGAATTCTTGCAAGAGTAATAGCCATCTTATAACTCTACCATTAGTAATAGGTTTATTCATTAAGTATCTAATTGCAAAGTAATGTATATGAACAAAGGTTTCATAGCCTGTGATATAATGTTTGAACTTATTGATAGCATGAACAACAACTAAAAATTCGTTTTTAGTTATAGTATAATTTAACTTGGTGGGAGTCAAATTCTTACTTGTATAGTAGATGAAATAGGGAATCAAATCTTTTTTTCCTAAACCAACTCCCAGAGTTGTATCTAAAGCATATGTTGAAACGTGAAAAGGTAGTTTCCAATTTGGACCTCACAAGATGGGTGATTCAGAAATTCTTTCTTTTAAAATCTCAAATGCTAACTAGCAATCAGGATTCCAATTGAATTCATAATCCTTGGTGAGTAATTTTAAGAGTGGGGATACTATTTTAGTGAAATTTTCTATAAATCGTTTATAGTATCCTATAAATCCTAGCAAACTTCTAACATCCTTTTGGAAATATCGAATTGATAATTTAGAGATGAGTTCAACTTTAGATTTATCAACTTTAATTCCATCTCCTCAAATGTGATGTCCTAAAACAATCCCTTCTGTAAACATCATAAAATATTTTTCATGGTTTAGTGAAAGGTTTTCTTCCTTACATGTTTTAAGAACATTTTTCCAAATTTTCTAAAGCTTCTTCAAATGTATTCCCATAGACTATAAAGTCATCCATATATACCTCTACACAATCATGTATTAGACCAGAAAAAATTCCTAGTACTACTCTTTGGAATGTTGCAGGTGCATTACATAATCCAAAAGGAAGTACTCAGTAAGCATAGGTTCCCCATCGAGAAGTAAATGTGGTTTTATCTTGATCTTTAGGTGCCACCTAAATCTGATTATAACCACTAAAACAATCCAAGAATGAGAAATACTTCTTACCTACTAATTTATCTAACACTTTGTTAGTGCTCAAATCTATCTTAGGCTGAAATAAGGTGAGACTCAAGGCCACATCAAACCACACTCAGCCTCATAGCTAGCCCTACGAGGACAGGAGAGGGCTCTCTCCGGGTCAAACTCGGCAAAAGATAATCAAAGAGGCTCGAGATGACCAAATGGATGACTAATTTTAGGCTAGGTATGAAGTACAAAGAGTTTAGAATTGATTTTTTAAAGGTTTTGTTGAATTCAAGGGAAAGGCAATTTTGGGTGCGGGGATGAGGCACAGCTTTTGCAGAGGTCTACTTGGGGCATGATAGGTGATTGTTTTGATGCCTTAAAGCAGGTGAGATGGGTATATCAGACTGGTGAGGAGCTAAGGAGAGCAAGGGGTCTCAAGGATTCTCCTTAAACTGAAGAAAACATAAAATATTAAACAAATTTAAAGGCAAAGCATAGCAATTTCATGGATTCTACCTTAACACTTCATTTTCTTAATAACAGAAGATTCAATAGAGATAATGATGCACATACACAACTTAAAAGTACTGAGAGAAACACACCATCAACACATAAAGCCACATGGATCCCAAATAGTGCTGCAAAACCCTGGTCTTTCCTTTGCCAAAAAATGCAGATAAGATATGTACAATATAGTGTCAAGCTATTCCCAAGAGTCCAACCCTGAAAATGACTAAGAAAATACATAATATAGGCAAGCTAACACATTCCCTTGCCTCTAGGGGTTGAGCTCATGATCCTAGGAGTTGCTTTAACCAATTCTAAACTAAGCACTACAATCTAGGCAGTCAAAACAACTTGCCTCTATAAGCTAGGAAACCAATTCATTCATTACATTTTTGCTATTTTATGAATGAATCATCTAGAATAGGTAAATAAGTGTCATAACAACATAAATCTCCAATAATTACATCAATGAGGGTGAAAAATCCCATCACAAGTCAAAACAGGTGAAACTGGCTTGATTCGCTGAGCTGAGGAGGAAAACTGAGTCAAAACACCTTGTGCACCGCACGCCTCTCCAGCTATTTTTGGGGCACTTCCCGGCATCCAAATTGAGCTCAGGTTGGCTTATTGGAAAGGCCCGGATGTATACTTTCCAACCCAAGTGGAACATTCCAATTTGTTCTCCATTTGACCCTCCAAAAGTGGATTCTCCCAGAAGTACTTCCTGCTGATGCAAAAAGTGGTAGAAAGGTGATTTGCATGATGTTTTTTGAGCTTTTGATCACCCAAAACTTGATGAAATGCCTTGGAAATTGCTGAGCATGTGTATTTCATCATGAAAAATCCAAAAATTTAAGCCACCTATGATTTGGACCTCTCCATTTTGTGGGTCGCGTGCTGAGCGCAACGCATAGAACCCAAAAACCTGTTTTGCAAACCAAAAATTTTGAAACGACAAAATTTTCTCCAAATTTGCCCAAAATTGGAGTGAAGACCCTCTATCATGTATCATGCTCAACTAGTGAAGCCTCGGCCAAAACTCGAAGCAGATCAGACCTTTTGCGTTGTTTTTGTGCTTTGCTCAAACACCTTTTGAGGACCTTCATTCTCTCTTTGCAAACATGCATGCGAGCCCAATAGTGAGTCTTCATGTGGCGAAGCATGTCCTTGTCCCTGTTTGCCTTTGCCAACAACTTTTCCAAGTGAGTGTTCACCCGGATGAGCATTGATTCCTGACCAATGGGTGTCAAATCACCGGGTCTCCTACGAGCCAATTCCCGGTCTTCACAAATCTTGCGCAGCTCATAAAGTTCATGCTCATCCTCCAACTGCTTGTTGCATTGCTCTAAGTAGTTGATCACCCATTTAGCCATCTGCAATTTCTTTTGCAGCGACTCATTCTCGGCCCTTTGCTCTCGGATAATCTCCTTAAGCTCTGAGTTGGGCGAACTAGTATCAACATCAATGATACCGGTATCCTGGACTCCTAAAGGACCCTCATCAACCATGGGTCTCTTGCCCCTATCCTGATTTTGTACCTATGTTGTAGATGGAAGTGAGACCCCTTCCACATGATGTGGAGATAATACTCGCTCTGTTGATGGTGTCAACAAGACCCCTTCCACCCCGGGTGGAGATAGTACTCGTCGTGCAGCTGCAAATAAGGCCCTGGGGCCTTTCTAATATGTCACATATAGTGGAGCATCAACATGATCGGTCTCATGAATGTCAAACTACTGTGAAGGCCCTCCCTCATCATGAACAATCTTTGGAGGAGGCTGTAGCACGGAAAAGAAATCACGGGAAATGAAATCCTCCCAAGCAATACCCTGTTGTGCCGACTGATGCATCACTATGATTTTGATCAATGCATAGTGATATATGCTCCTATTCTGATGTGCCGGGGTCTTCCTCTGTACTAAGGGTACCATCCTCTCTACGTTTCGGCACATGAAAAACGGAATGCTCATCATACATACCCATGTGAAATGCATCAACAAGCATACATGGTATGCATAGAGACGTGAAAATCTGCCCTCACAGCTAAAATACCGAATGATGAGTTTCATCAATGGTGCAAACTCATCTTCAGGTATCTGAAAGGAAAGGCTGCACTCAAGTGTCTAATATATGCGGGCTTGACATATGGCTCATAATAATATCAGTCCAGCATCTCGCGTTTACTCCATTCCTCCCCCACATTTGGTATCCCGGTGGCCTGAGAAATAGTGTCGGGTGACAAAGTGAAATCCACTCCGGCAAGGTTCACATGACCATCCTATAAGTTAAGGACAAATAGATGGACCAGTTCCCGATGATGTTGAGTTTGTGAGATCATCTCAAAATATTGGTAACATGTTAGGTGCTGAAAACAATCCATTGCAAGCGAGCAAGCTTGCAATTGAGCTAAAGAGGTAGGCTCCTCCCTAACATGCTGTCCACTCTTGCCACCCTTGTGATATCTCTGTGGCACATTAGGCACATTGACCTCCGGTGTAGAGTCACTATCATAATCCTACTCATATATTGACTCGGTCTCTGACATGTTCTCTAACAACAAGGTGGCTGGAATATATATATTTGCTGATATAAAACTGTGTGCTAAAAGTTGTCTGTTGAATTTTTGTCTCTTTATCAAAATGTTGTAACCAAGGGGACATAAATGATGGGAATTGTTAGGAAAAGGGAAGCATTAGGGAAATGGGAACAATAGAAATAAAATGAGGAAATTAGGGAAGGGAAAGGGGCATAGAAATGTTTTAGGGTTTTGAAATAAGGTAGGGATCATATGGTTATAGGAGAAGGGAGAGTTTAGGGTTTTGAGAGAGGAGGATGTAGGGTTTGATGAGGAATGATTGGGAAAAATAGTTTGGGAATATAGGCAATGGGGAACAAGGGAAAAAGAAACCTTGGTAACAATAATTTTTTAAAACCCTACAACAAACTTTGCGCTTGAATCCTTATAGCAATTTGATGAACATGGAGGGTTTTGTACACTTGGTTTTCATGACAAAGATATGCTAACTTCTTGATATACACCATCAAAAAACAAAATCAATTCATGATTGCAGGCCTACCTGAGAATTTAGGCGTGAGGAGAGGTGATTTGAGCGATTTCTTGGTGAATTTGCAGGCATAAACCCTATGCGCCGCGTGCTTTACCCAACGCGCCACACGCTCTGAGTGCGCCGCACCTGTGTTAATTTACACAGCAGAAAGTGGCCTGATGCACCGTGCGCCTCTGGTGCGCCGCGCGCCTATGCTGATGCGCCGCGCACCCTAGAGCTGACCCAAATACTCAGAAACTTGCCTCAAACTTGCAAAATCACCCTTGAATGATGCTCTTAGCTCTCAAAATGTGGAATAGGTTGCAAATGAGGAGAAATGACTTGATATAGCATCCATTTTGATTTTTTCTCTATGAAAACCCATTTTTCTTATGTTTAGTTGTTGACACTTTTTCAAAATTAATAGGCTCTGACCTTTTTGGTTTCCTTCATAAAATAGGTTGAAATGATGATTTTCTCTGATAATTTTTTGCAGGGATAGCTCTGATATACTTCAGCAAAGGAAACCAGGGCTGCACTTGAACAATTGAAGAACTGAAAATTTTGACAATTTTTACAAAAATGAGGTGGCAACTTGTCTTCAAAACAGAGTTTTGAAGAGAATTCCTTATTCAGATGTACAATGGTTAGAATTATTGAAGTGATGATCTATCTAAGACATCCCTTCGGCCTGCTGGTCTTCTAAGACTTTTCAAGACTAAATTAACTCAAACCCTAGACCTAGACCTAAAAATTTAAAATATGACTAAAAATGACTTGTGAAGCTTTATGACTTATCCTGAACTAGCAGTGATATGCACGAGGGGAATGAATGACACAGACCACTCCATCAGAGTTATGACATGCCTAACGAGATGCAACTGATGAAAACTGGTGGGACACCTAAAACATGAAATGCAAAAAAGAGCTTTGATCTCTGATGGAGGGATGACTAGACCCAATCTAACACACTTGATATATAAAGGGAAAAGGAAAATGATCTTTAAGGGTATCTTTATTCAATTCTTGATAATCAATGCATACCCTCTGTTTACCATTATTTTTAGGCACAACCACTAAAGGGGAAACCCATTGGCTATCTGAAATTGGGTAAATGAAGTTTACATTCAGCAGTTTTTACATCTCTTCTTTCACAATTTCCCTAAGATTTGGATTCATCCTTCTTTGAGGTTGTCTAATAGGTTTACAATTTTACTCAATGTAGATGTGATGTATATAATTCTTGGGACTAATTCCTCTCATGTCAGTATATTCCCATGCATATGTAGCAGAATGTTGTTGTAATGTTTTGATTAGCTTTTCCCGTTGTAATTTCTCCAAGTTATTGTTTATGTTCAATGTTCTCCCTGGAAATATTTCAATTGTAGAGCTACCAAATTCTTCCATATAATAAAGAGACATCTACCTAGATGAAAAATATTCAATATTAGATTTTTCTTGGAATTGATCATGCTCATATTCTGGAGATGATTCAAAATTTTCCATTGTATTCAAGATTTGACTATCTTCACTAATGTCTAAAATAGTAAAGAGAGGCTAAATGTCATTTTCATCATCAATCCATTCTTTTTCATCTATTTCTATGATTGTTCTTGTTGGAGGATATAGAGTGAATTTCTTTGTTGAATTCCCATCATAAATATACATGTCACCAGATCTACAGCTAATGAAAGCATCAGTTGTGGCCAGCCAACATCTTCCTAACATAAGTGGATGTCCTCCTAGATTTTTATTGGGGGTTAAGATCATAAAATCAACAGGATATTCCCAAGAATCTAAGGACACTGAAATATCTTCTAACACATCATCTAGTTTGATTACATACCTATCTGCTAATTGCAGTAATGTAGGTGTATAAAGAAGATTAGGAAACTTGAGTTGTTCCATGGTTTGTTTGCTCATGATGTTTATAGCTACTCCTAAATCAATCAATGTATTTGGAATTTCAACTCCATTGATATGTGTTTTTACAATTGGACTTTCTATATCTATATATTTTTGTATGGAAAATTTTCCCATCATTAAGTTTGCTATTTTTCCCACCAGGTGAATTATTTTTGTTTCTTTTGCTTTCTTCCTGGTTTATTTATGCTCAACTCCTTTATTGTTTTAGCTAGGATTGGAATCTCCTTAATGGCTTTTAACAAAGGGATTTTGATACAAACTTTTTTCAATTCATCTAGAAAAACACAATTAGCCAACATAATTTGATTTTATACCCCTCTATCAACTTGTAATCTTTCAGGAAAAGGAGGTACAGAAGTAGATACTAGTTGCTCAATGATAGGACTTGAGTTCATTGGTTCTTTCTATTTTTCATTTTCAGTATTTTGGTTTTGGGGAGATGTTCCTTTAAAATGTTTATTGGGGTGTAGAGAATCTTCCTCAGCATTGTCTTGTTCCTGAATAACTATAGAAGGCTTTTCCTTTTCTAATATCCTACGAGATCTTAGTTGAACATCATTGAGATCTAGAGGAGTGATCATATAAGTTAGAAATTGTTGTCCTTCCACCATGTAAGTATCCTGAGGATTTTTATTGTTGGGGTTTGGTAATGGTTGGGAAGGTAGTTGATTTGGTATCTGCTGAAATGGTAGTAAGAGTTGAGGATTTTGGTTTTGAAGTTGAGGTTGCTGGTTTTGTTGTGGAATTTTTTGTGGAAATGGTATTGAAAGTTGAGGATTCTGATTTTGAAGTTGTGGCTGCTGATTTTGTTGTGGAATTTGTGGGGGAGGATAATTTTGATATGATGGAGGATATTGATAATATTGAGAAAATCTTCCATAAGGACTTTGTATTCCTTGAGCCCAAGGTTGAGATTGAGATTGAGGTTAAGGTTGAGGCCAAGGTTGCTGCCAATAATTCCAATTTAGCAGGGGATAAAGATACATTTGATTGTTAAATCCTTGATTTTGTGGCCCCTGCCACAATCTTCTAGAGACAAAGCAAAGAGATTTGTTGAATTTGGAATTGTTTCTTCTTGAAAAATAGCCTTAAGACCTGGAATTGAAGGACAACCCTTCGTCTCATGTTTTTCTGAACAAATCACACAAGTCTCTATGATTTTTACATCCAAAGGGAATTCTCTTAAAGCGTGTTTTTTCTAAATTTGTGACAAAAAATAGCTAAAGCACCAACCTCGGTTTTCTACTTGTTTTGTAACTTAAGGGTGTCTATTTGCTCACTAAGGCTCCCTAGAATATATGTTTTGAATTCATCAAGCATATTCCCAATTTCTGCCCTACTCATTGATCCAGTTGTAGATTTATTTACTCTAACAAGAGAAGGATCTCTTGGACCTTTCCCAGTTTTGGATTTCCCTCTTGAGAGATGAACACATAATTCTCCTATGTAACTAAATGGGAGTTGAGAGATATCTCCCTTCCCCATCATGTTAATGTTATCTATCCACTCATCTCTAATGGATTTTAATAGAAGAGCTCTTAAGGTATCTTCATCTAAATTATCCATCTTTGCTCTTTTTGAGTTATAGTTGAATCTCTCAATTAAATCCTCTAAATTTTCATCCTCTCTTTGCATCATTTTGAACACTTCATCCTTGTGATTGGTAGGCATGCAATAATCCAAATACCTGTCCAAAAACACTTTCTTCATGTCATTCCATGTTCTATTGGACTGAGTGACCAACCCCATGAACCACTTCAAAGTAGCTCCTTTAACTATTGAAGGAAACAACTTAAGTTTTTGAGAATCTTTTGAGTAATCATAGGTTCTACACAAGACTTCAAACTCAAGTAAAAATGATTCAAGATCCTCACTTTTTAACCCGTGGAAATTTGGGAGGACAAAAGATAATATATATTTTTATTGTGGCATTTGTTTCTTCATCAACAATATGGAATCCAAAAGAATTATCTATTTCCCTATTTCCTCTAACTCCTCCTTTATTTCCTCTACCTCTTGCTCTACCCCCTCCTCCAAGCAAGGTGAATTATCCATCCTCTCCTTCTTCTACCATTATATTTTCTTCAGAGTTAGTATAAGATTCAACCTACAAGGTTAATTTCTCTTCCTCTGGTTCCTCTATTAATGGTATGTGGGAGAGAGGTCCTACTTCTTCTTCTTGACTAGGTATTCTTAATTCTTCAACTAAAATATGCTCCCCTGTGGAGGTGAAAAAGGCTACTCCTTTTGTTGGAGGTCCAAGATTTTCCTTCTCTAGGACTACCTCAGTAGATGAAGTAGGAAATCCTCTTGATTGAAAATTTGACCTTAGGACTTTAGTAGTTCTATGGGTAGGAGTATGAGCTTGAGATGAAGGTGTATCTCTTCTTATTTTTGGTGGAGTAGGTGGTGTTGTAGGAATTGAACTCCTACCTCTAGCTATAAATCTGCCCCTAGAGTCCCTTTCTCTATGCATATCAATTTATTTTTTAATGCAGGAGATAAGGTTACCTAATTACACTTCCGTAGTAACAACACCAAAATGTTTAGTCAATTTAGTGTCCTAAATTGCTTGCATAAATTATCAACCAAGGTTCGTAAACTGATGAAGTGTAGTGCACTATATGTGCTTAGTTAACCCTTCTTACTTCGTTGTTTTGTATTTTTATATTGTTTTGGCGGTTTTTGTTATTTGATTCCTAATGATGTACAATCTGAACTATGAGAAACTGAATCTAAACTTCCTAATGGTGAACCAAGAGCTAAAACTAGTTAAAATCTAATTTAAAGAAAGGAAAAATGGAGCATCTGTCCTATCTCATTATTAATCATATGTCATGAATCTAATTCTTAAAATTAAAGGTGAAGTTGTAATACATGTTGAAATAAATGCAGAGAATGAAATCAACTAATGTACTTGTAGTTACTTTAACCTTAAATTTTGAAAGATAACCTTCTTGAGATGGAATACAACCAAGTTTTTGTACTTTATGATCTAGAGAACTAAATGAAACATGTAGAAGGTAACTGATTGATTTTAACCATTGTGTGAAGTGGGCGTTTAGCCATTTAGTTTAGGATGAGTATCAACTTGAAATGGTGATAAAAAACATTCAATAATGCAATGTATTGACAATTTGAACTAGAAAATAAATAACAAAACAGTGAGTAAGCTAGTCAACAGTGCATTCTCATTACTTCAACCTTACTCTGTTTAGAAACAAAATCGTTTCCTTTCATGAAATGTGTTGGAGGAACAAGACTGCACAATTGAGTTTTAACATTATGCTATTGATCAAAACTAAAAGAAATCAACCTAATTTAGAAATACTGCTAAAAGCAAATGGTGAAATTAAAACTAAATAGAAAACAAATGGAAATAAAACCTCCTTCAATGTAGGGGCCCTCTGCAACTGACAGGGTTGAGCTATTAAATAATTGAAAATGCTCTCTTAAATGATCATTGGTTAACACATGATTTTATATTATAGAAAGGAATGAAGTCCAAAAGTACAAAGCTAAAAGTTTGAACTTTAATACATAAAATTCTTAGAACCTCCCTCGGTTCTGTACAACTAGTATTTAAAAGGAAATAATCATAACCATTTTTTAGGAAAACTAGCTATAGATGGCCTATACATATTACAACAGGACTGCATAAACATATGATCAGCTACATGTGACTTAAATTCAAGCAAGATGTTTGCAATGGAATTGTTAACACAGGTGGCTGATCCGAGTTAATGCTGCAACAGAACTGTTAGATTTATGTATTAACCACGAAATAGTAGACAAAGAGTCCTATTGCTTTTGATGCAAGAGCATCTAGATCAGGCACCATGAACAGGTGTCAGTCTCTGCCAGGTCAAAGAGTTGAGTTTACTTTTATTCATCTTTATGTTAGTTGACAAAATAGTAGGTAGGATTTTTATTCTTATCTTAATTTCTAAATTAGTCAAGGGTAATTGATCAGTTAGGGTTATTTGTTTGTCTGTTGCTAACAAGTCATGGATTAATGATTGTCCTATTATTTTAAAAGGAAAAAGACAAATTTATCTAAAAGGAAAATCTTGTCATAAGATAGAACGAATGACTAATAACCATGTAACTGTAAAGTCAATAACTGAAAAAGCAATTGTACAGTTTCATTAACTGGAACAAGAAACATATAAATGTAATAGGACAAATCATGTAAGGGGTTCAATTCAATACCTCTCGCACTCGAATAATAACAATAACAGAGAAACTAAGTTCTGTCCATCTGTATGTCCTATTGTATTCTATTGTGTTTTCCAATTGAGAAATATTTGAACAGACAACCTACTGTACACAGAATTTTTGAAATTAATGCTTTTTTTTGTTTTCCTGAGAGAAAGAACCAGTTCTCATAGCAAGACAGAAGAACAGACATAACACAAGGGTTGATATTTCATGTGAATCAAACAGTGAGAATAGACAGAGAATGGCACAAATGGAATTCGGTACAGGCCAAGCACCCACAGGCCGGACGAAAACTTCCACATACATTTAAATTGATAGCCATATAAATTACCAATGTATCTACAGCATTCGTGCACGTTCATATAATCACAAGAAAACTGAAGAATCACAACAGCGGTTCAAGCTACGAATTCAGAGAAAACCAAAAGCAAATGTCATTCAGGTAAACCAAACCAAATCTTATTATATCTTCCTCAAGGACTTTTCTTTAAAAATTGCAAAGTCTAGTGTATAACAGTTACATAACAGTACTGTAAAAATAAAGTCAAGAATGCTCAAACCGTGAATGAAAAACCCTAGGTGAGGGTTTCAAACACATATCCATACACAACTATAGACATGTAGACCATTGAACGACAAACCCTAGGTGAGGGTTTCGAAAGAAAATTACAACCATAAAATGGAGATTGTAGTCAAAGACACAGTGGAATCCCAGATTTCCAAAGTAACCAAACATCACTCACAGTGCGAGCCAATCAACAAGCAATGTGGGTGACAAACCCATACAACCATAAGGTGTAAGTTAAAAAACCAGAATGAGCACTAAAGGAAATTCGAAGAGGTAGAGCCTACTGGACAAGGCCGAGACATATATGGCCAAACCCTCCAACCGTAAACCCTCAACACCTGCACAGCCATGATACACAAGTGTTAGAACATATATTATAGTAGAAGTGAAAGTACAGAGCTAGAAAGGAAAAAAAACAATGAAAGTTACATTTGGCTTACCTGAGAATTTCCAATGAGACCAAAGACTGGCATTCCACCAAAAGTTCTGACTGACTGTTGAGACGAAGGAGTGGACCAGGTCAGAAACTGCGGAAAAAGAATCACAAATTGAAACAGAGAAGGAAAACTACCTGTGTATTAAGTCGAGGATGAAAGAATGCCATCGAATTGAGCCTGGAGACAAGCCAATCGTTAAGTTTCCAACCAGAATGAGACACACCAGCACAAAACTTGAAGTACGGCGGCCTGTTGAACCAACAGCAGGAGGAAAACAAATCACAACAGAATTATCACTTACCCAGGCAGCTACAGGGCAAACCACAACTGCCAACGAACCGATATTTAAGAACAACCACATTCATAGCAAAGAGCCATTACAGAAACAACTAGAGGTGCACCCAAGACTTGCAGCAGAGCTACCCACCAAAACTTGTAGAGCACAGCAGAGCAAACCCTCGACAAGCCAATAACAAATGACTGAAATGAACAATGAACAAAGGGTTCAAGCATAGGACTGAGCGAGAATACGAAATCTGAGGCAAGTACCCATTCATTATTGTGTAATTGAATGTCACATAATACAAACCCAAAATATCTAACGGTGCATTTCTCCCATGTGTAATCACCACTGAATGATTCAACCAAACATATAAACATTACATAATCATTTCAATTATGATAGATTGTAAACTGTTGGGCTGGTCCCATCAGCTTTCAGGTATCATATGTTTGACTCCACCTTTGACTACAATATTGAGCTTGCTTTCTTATCGATCTGGGTTGAGTGACTAGGATCGAATCCATGTGGAGACGATTCTATAGATGCCCATGTGGTTGGATTCTTCATTTGACAGCTGGAACCTTCCAGACCATGGAAGTAGCTACGAAATACATAGTTAGTTGCAGAATAGGTTGTGTTCTTTAGCTAATTTGCAAAAAATTATTCAAATAGAAAAAACATAAAAATATAACATGTCAATCATTTAATGCCCTCCTTAAGGAAAAACCTATCATTTATCGTTGATGGGGATCTCTAATCTTATGGAAAAGGAAGGGAAAGAAGTGAGAAAAGTTGTTAAGGAGAGGGTAATTCTGAGGTTCAACACTAGAGTTGATCAGTTCCACCATAGGAACCTTAGAGAGACGATTGAGATTGAGAGGCATGCAAGTAATCTTAACAAGGATGATGGCTAGAAATTGAGTAAGAGTTTGATTCCAGCTCTCTTTTTTATTCCACCCCCTTTCTCTTTCCCTTTTTATTAAGTTTTATTTCTAAATATTATTTATTTGTAAAATTATTTACCTCTTTTTCTTTTCTACCATTTATGCCCCCCTATAACTTTATTACTATTTTATAATTCTACTTTAATTTATTTGTTTAACATAATAATTAATCTCCTAACAACTACTTTTATAAATTAAATTATATTTTGTAACCTTTACTAACCCTATTTCTTTATTATTTGCCATATTATAAGTTCTTTTATTATTATTAATTAAAATAAATAAATAGACTCGTAACTATATTTTTAAATAAATATATAGATTTTGGAACCAATTTCTTAACCCTATAACTTTATTATTATTTACTTTGTGTAATATTATAATTTATTTATTTAATATAATTAAAATATATAAACTCTTAATAACTACTTTATATATAAATAATAATTTATAACCTCTTACGGTCAGAGCACTGACATTTTGGAGGGGAGTTTGGATGGCGACGGCTAGGGTTTGTTCGAGCAGAGGTTATGTTGCCGCCGCAGGGGCTCCCAAGCCCACCTCAGGGGCTGAAGCCGATCCAGGGATTGGGGTGACGGCGGTCTTTGCTGGTAGGCGGTCTTTCTTGCATGCGCCTTCAAAGAAATGGCATGCCTCCTGCAGGAAAACGCTGAAAATACACCCAAATCAACACGGAAATGCTGCTGTGGGGTTATCTGTCACATGGAATCGCGCGATCTGGGACTAGGTACAAAATGTAAGATCTCAGCGAGACCGGGAGGCGAGGGTTTCAACGGAGTCACACTTTTTTAAGTGGAAATAAGAAGAGGCCTGTCTCTGGTGAAAGATCGAGGCCCTAATCGACGCTCTTGAACAAAGAAGATGTCGCGTCGTGTGACTTTTAGAGGCCAGACTCTGCCAAATCGCTCAGAGAAAAGGTCGGGGAGGGCTGCATGAAGCAGTATCGATCCTTCCTTCAATGCAGGGGCCCAAACATTATAGTTTCGGCTTGGATCTACGCGATCTAGCCCATATACGAGCATAGCGCGACCCCAGGCAGAGGATTGAGGGCATCAATCAAAGATCGAGCAGGGTTTTAGCAGATCCAGACAAGTTCAAGGAAAAACAAACAAAAATAGGGCCAGATCTAGAGGTCTACTTACAGCCAGAGCAGGTAAAAAATTTTTTTTTTCAGATTATGATTAAACCCCCTCAAGGAAAAACTCGTTTAGTTTGGGTTCATGCAGGAAGCACCTCCTTACAGCTGAAACAACAGATTTGGGCTGAAATGGGATACCCAGTTCAGACCCAACATCTGGTCAGTGGCAGGAGGTCTCTCCAGGATCTTAGATCGATGGATAGCTATGAGATTGGGCCAGGATCAACCATTACCTTAAACCTCAGATTGAGAGGAGGGGCTCTGCCTCAAGGACATCCAAGCTCCTTAGGGAGGGATAAGGGAAAAAAATCTTCTTCCCAGCACCAACCCAAAGGAGGTTTATCCTACAAAAACATTCTTCAGGGCAGCAGAGACTTAGGGTCTTCTTCAGATCAAGGCGGACACATACCCAGGCCATACATAGTTGATCAGTCAGAGCAAACCCCAGCCTTAAATTTAGATTCTTCAGGGGTTGACGATTTTGTAAAATCCTACGAAACACAAGCTCTAATATGCCGCTTCAACAGCTTTTGGCCTAAACCTCTAGATCTTTTCCATTGGATTTTCACCAGCTGGACCATGGAATGTGATATTCATTTGTGTTCAAAGGGGTTTTTCATAGTGAAATTTACATCCAAGGAAGTCAGAGACACAGTCATTAGTACAGGGCCATGGTTTTGGGGAACATCGGGGCTATTTATGACCCCATGGTTTCCAGATTTTAACCCAAACAAAATTACTGTAACCAAAATGTCGGTCTGGGTCAGACTATACAATCTTTCTCTGCACTTTTGGAATGAACAAGTCTTGGAAAGTATTGGGAACAGCTTAGGGAAATATATCAAAACGGACCTGGAAAGAATTGATGAAAGGATCTACACTTTCACACGTATTTGTGTGGAAGTAGATTTAAGTGAAGGGCTGCCGGACAATATAAGGCTGATCTACAAACAACAAAACTGGCTACAAGTACTAGATTATGAAAACACCGCCTTCAGATGCAGGCTCTGCAGGCAGACAGGACACCTGCAAAGTACATGTCCAGAAGACAAGAAAGTAAACATTAAAAAGAAGCAGAAAGGGAAGCAAAAGAAAGGATGGAAATTCTCACCCACAGACTCAGAGGAAGAAGAATCAGAAGCAGAGGTGGAAGAGGCCCCTACAGAGAAGACTGAGGTATCTCAAGAAATGGAGAATCAGAAGGGAACCACGCCGAACAACAAGATAGAGAAGACAAGAGTGGATCCAAGCATGGGAGGCACCAAACGGCAGCATCACTCTGATACTTCAGACTCAGATAAAGAAACTGGCCCACAGAATGCAGAAACACAGATAGTCATTGCATCGATCGAGCCCACTCAAGGAGAGTGGCGTAAGGTCAAAAAGAAAAAGGGGAGAAAAACTTGAAGTGTGACTCTCAGCCGGATTTCAGTTTTTCTGCCCCTTTCTTCCTCTCTCCTCTCTTCTCTTTCTCTTCTTTTTCTTTGTGCACGTTAGTCTCCTAACGATGCGGTGGGTGCATATGCACTAGAGCCCTCGTGGCAGCTTACAGAATGTTTCAGAGCTTATGCTAGTGTAACTTTTCATTATTTTTTAATAAAAAGTTACGGTTTTTTCCTTTGGAAAAAAAATAATTTATAACCTCTTTTTAATTTATTTATGAATTATGATAAATAAATAATATTTTTGGAACCAATTCTTAACCCTATAACTTTAGTATTATATGATTTGCAAAATTATATATTAAATTTTATTTAATATATTAAAATAAATTAACCCTAACAAATATTTTTAAAATAAATAATTATTTTTGTAACCAATCCTAGCTCATTATAGTATTATTTTAATTAATTTTAAGAATCATTCTTACTATATTAAAATTAATTTCTTTATATATAATTATTCCTAATAGCTACTTTATAATTAAACATATAATATTTTAATAAATAACTCCTAACAACCAATTTTAAAATATTATTTTATTTACCTTATTAACTAATTTACTAACAGCTAGTTTTCAACGACTAACTCTGGGCAATGACGCTTCCACATTATTTATTCCTGAAAATTGATTGATATTTTCACCTTGTTGTTAGGATGAACCACATTGGTTGGTTTGAAATGTCAACTAGATCCTAATGATGTGATTAATCTAAAAGACATTTATCTACATTATGGATCACAAAAGTCTTATACCTAACTCCTTATCTTGTTTTCCATAAAAAAAGGTTGTAGGAAACTCCAAATTTTTTGTGACTCTTCGGATGTAATTAATTGGTTCAATGAGGTTACCAGATGTCACCTACACACACTAATATCAATTTTTCGAGACATTTTGAGGTCGAAGCATGATTTTGATCAAATTTCATGTAATCACATCTACAAGGAAAGGAAATCTATTGTGGATGCTATTTCCAAGGTTAGCGTAGAACAAAATATGGGGACTTAGAAGATCTAGGAGCAACTATAAGACACTACTTATGAGTACTATCGTAGGCCTTTTATATAGGGCCTTTAGTTGGATGATCAAATTGCCTGATTACTCGTAGGTTTTCATTTTTGTTTTATGGTTCCAAGATCTCAATTATGGATGGAGACTAATTTTTTTTTAATATGTAATTATCTATTCATGTATTATCTAATAGGTCATGATATGGGTTTCAAAGCCAAGTTTTGGCTTTTGATAATAGACTGTTCCCCAAAATAGATTTTTGGCATGTACAACGTGCATGTGTAAAAATATAATTTTCACTTTATTAATGAAAATTATGATTTTTCTTTGAAAAAAAACTCATTAAAAAGCTACAATTGGTGAGCCCAAAAATATAATACACGAATATGAACAATAGTCTCTACACATTTATTATGTGGAAAAACATGCCACAAAACAATAATCATCAATGGATTTTGCACTTCAAGAATGATAGTGCACTAAACAACCTATCATCCTCAACTAATTACATGTGATTCTCTTTTAGTCTTTACATCAAAAGTATAATAGCATTAGAGGAATTTCAGTCTCATAATAATAGGTCTTCTACAATGAATAGAGGAACCTAGTCCATAGATCAATTTTCTCTTTTCTTAGCGAAGTATAGCTCATTTCTCTTTCTTAATAACCAATAAGTATCTTCAAAAAAATATGAAATAAAGATAGTAGATTCTAAAAGGTGAAGATTATTTACTCACACCACAAAGTGAAAGGAAATAAAAGAATTTGTATTTTAATGATCAAATATATAAAGAAAATAATCATTATTATGGAAAACATATTTAATTCCTAGAGAATAATTGAAGTCGCATATTAATCCTAATACCATATCTTTCTCAAATAAACACGACAAAAAGATAAGAAAAAGGATGTTTTACTCAACAAATGTATTTAACTTTAACCAACACACTTAAATCAATAAAAATCAAATGAAACCAATCATGCCACAAGAAAATGTTTAATTAAACATCAAATGAGAACTATAATCAGTGAAGAGATTAACATAATTCTTAAAATAAACCCAAAATTTTCAAACTTGGAAAAACACTCCAAATGCAACAAACAAACAAATTATTATGCAAGCAACTCACGAAAATATAGATCAATGACTTAAAAACTATCCTCTTCAAGGGGGGGACCTCCTTTACATTACATAGATGAACAATTCTTGGATGGTACAAATGAAAATACCTCCTTTCTATATATAGGGGTCTAAGGGGTCACCATATAATTAGAGCCTACATAATAATAATAATGTAAAGGCACAACAATAATAATATTGGGCTTCTATGAGGCACAATAATAACAATATAGGAACTATATGGGCAGAACAATAATAATAATAAGGAGGCCACACTAACAATAACAATAAGGGGCTACACTAGTATTATAGGGGCCTAACATGCCCCTCTCCTTCAAAAAATTAATCTCCTCAATGTTTGATTTGTTCTAGATGCTTTTGTAAAAAATTATCATCCTCCCATTAGGAATCTTAAGCAGGTAAGTTCTTCCACTTGATGAGATACTCTAAAATTAATCGATTTCATTGTTGTAGGGTTCTTTCTTCCATGACTACTTTAGGTTCCAATATGATTTTTCATTCATCATCAATATCTAGCAATTTTTTTTGAACTAGGAGCTTGTCACGTATAACCTTCTTTAAACATGAAACATGGAAAACTCAGTGCACTCGAGAAGATACAGGGAACTCCAATTTGTATGCTATAGTACCAATGTTTTGCAACACCTTGTAAGGACCATATTACTTTGGTGATAATTTATTATCCTTCTTAGCTTGCTTGAGGGAAATTTGTTTGTATGGTTATAATATTAAAAATACCTAGTTGCCTACATCAAAACTTATTTCGCTGCGATGTTGATATGCCTATTGTTTCATTCGATTATGCACCAAAGTGAGGTTATCCTCTAAGAGTTGGAGAACTTTTTGTTGATGCTCGACGTGATCTTCCACTTCTTGAACCTTAGAATTTTCTCTTAAAGATGATGTGATGGATGGTAGATGATTTCCATAAAGTGCCATAAATGGGGTCATTTTTGGTGCAGTATGGAAGGAAGTGTTATACCACCATTATGCCAGAGGTAACCACTTGACCCATTGTGTTTGTTTATCAAATAGAAAGCAATGAAGATATCCTTCCAAACATTTTTTCACTATCTCATTTTTTACATTAGATTGAGGATGATAAGATGATATATGAGCTAATTGAGTACCTAGACAAGAAAAAAACTTCATCAAAAACATTCCAGTGAAAATGGGATCTCTGTCACTTACAATAATCTTTAGGCTTCCATGTAGTTTTGAATTGTTTCCATAAATGAAATATCAATTGTATTGGCTTTAAATGGATGAGCTAATGCACAAAATTGTGCATACTTGGTAACTCTATCAGTTACCACCATGATGACACTCTTTCCTTCATACTTGGGTAAATATATGATAAAATCCATTAAGACCTCCTCCCAATGTGGACTTGGAATGGCTAAAGGTCATAATAGACTAAGGGTCTTAATTGTGTCAACTTTATTTTGTTGGAAACTAAACATTCTACCACAAACTTTTGAATATCATATTTAAGGCCATCCCAAAAAAATTCCTTCTTGCCCCTCTAGTAAGTTTTTAAAAATTGTGAGTGCCCTCCTCAGGGAGAAGTTTACAATTCCAAAACAATTTTTTGTTTGAGTTGGGAATTATTACAAATATACAAGTGATCTTTGTACCATAATGAATCATTTTTCTAGCTAAATGTATCAAATGTACTAGGATCTTTCTGAAAATTTTGAGTGAGTGTCCATAGTTCTTCATCATTCTTCCATTCACCCCTTGCTTTATTTTTCCAATCTGGTTGGATAATAGAAATGGCATAAATCAATGCTTCCACATCCTCATCCTTTCTTGAGAGTGCATCTGCAATAACATTTTTCTTTGCTTTTTTTAGATGATTCCAAAGTCATAACCCAACATCTTTTCAGCCCATTTTTGCTACTCTCCTGAATATAACCTTTGTTCCAAAAAGTATTTAAGACTATCATTATCATTTTTTAACTTGAAGTGTCTTCCCATTAGATAAGGTCGACATTCCTTTAGTTCATGTAGTATTTCCAACATTTCCTTCTCATAAATAAGTTTATGTAAATACTTTCCTTTGATTGGATGACTTTCAAAAGAAATGGGTCTTCCTTATTCGATTAAAACAACACCAATTCCATTTCCTAAGGCATCACATTCCACAATAATGTTTTTTTGTGAAATCTAGCATAGCTAAGACCGGTGTTCGGCAAATTACCTATTTAAGATGTTCAAGGGCCTTAGTTGCTTCTCAATTCCAAGGAAAGCATTTTTATTCAGTAATGTTGTTAGATGTGCTACTATTCTCCTATAATTCTTAACAAACTTGTGATAATACCATGTCAACCCGAAAAATCCTCGAAGATGCTTCATGGTTATGGGGATTTTCCATTCCCTAATGGCTTTAATTTTGTTAGGGTCTACCTTAACACCCTCATGAGATACAATATGACCCAGATATTCCACCTCTTGTACTCCAAAGAAACATTTGGAGGTTTTTATATATAATGGTTCTCCTCAAATAGTTTGAGCACCTTATCAACATGTTGAACATGATACTTGCAAGACTTGTTGTATATTAGTATATCATCAAAAACTAT
Organism: Pinus taeda; assembly: GCA_000404065.3. NCBI lineage: Eukaryota > Viridiplantae > Streptophyta > Pinopsida > Pinales > Pinaceae > Pinus > Pinus taeda. Next base: position 129,356 of record APFE030954583.1, read on the forward strand.
TAGCAAAAAAATTCTAAGGGTTTGAAAATGGAATTCATCAAACCTTGAAATGTAGAAGGTGCATTGGTAAGGCCAAAAGGCAAGGCCAAAAATTCATAATAACCCTCACGATTTCTAAATGTTTTTTTGGAATGTCTTTAGTCTTCATTCTAATTTGATGATATCCCGAATGAAGATCCAACTTGATGAAATAAATATCTCCATGTAATTCATCCAATAATTCATCAATGACAGGAATGGGAAATTTATCTTTAATTCTGAGCTTCCTGAGCTCACTATAATCTAGACACATGTGCAATGATCCATCCTTCTTATGCACCAATACTACTAGAGAAGAGAAAGAACTTTGACTAGGTTGAATTATATTGGTCTCTAGCATATTACAAACATGCATTTAATTTCATTCTTTTGGGTATATGGATATCTGTAAGGCTTGATGTTTGGAGGAACACATCCTAGAATCAAATGAATAGCATGATCATGATCATGAATATGTTGGAGGCCTTTGGAAGTCTCAAATACCTTGGAATGATTGTCCAATATTTTTTGGAGATCTGGAGAAATAGATGATTTCGATGTTTGAACCTCCAGTGAGCATAATTTTGCAATTACACCCCATTCTTATTTCTTTAGAATATTTTCATGCCATTATAGCTTACTATGTTTCCTAGTGTAGAAATTCCTATGTAGGTTAACCCGATAATGCAATATAAACCAAAGCAGAATACTATAACCAACTTCTACTATTAATTTACGGAAGCTTAAAGATCGAGTTGAACAATATAACTAGAAAAAGAAGAATCAATGGCACAATACACATGAAAATACTTTGGGGAAAGCCTCAGCTAAAATCCCCACACTATTGTATTATCATACATGGCGGAAATACATAGGAATTATACAAAGCCTTAGCTCTCATATCTGGCCAGCTCTCAGTACAATCCTCACAAATGCTCACAGGAAATCTTGGTTTCTCTCTAGCCTTCCTCTTTGCCCTCTAAGCTCCTATTTCCTTGTGTTGGTCCTTTTGGATGATTCTCCTATTACTAAGTGGATGATCTCCTTCAAAACTACGCAGTCCTCAAGGATAAATCCTTGAATGTATGCATGAGTTTTGTCCATGAGAAAACACATGAAATTGATAGTACATTGTCCTTGACTTTAATCTCAACTCGGTATTTCTTAGGATAGACATGCATGATTTTCTGATGAGAGCATCTTCAGTTAACTGGAGTAGCACTAATTGAGTGCATGCATGCATCAATTGACTCTTAACTCACCATTAGTTCCTCAAACAGTTTGGAACTAATTTAACTGGACTTAACTCAATAAACTGAGCTAACTAATTATAACTCAAATATAACTCAATCTTATCTCCTTAATTTAAG